>NW_015148972.1:4325231-4385154 GCF_001465965.1 Polistes dominula | reverse complement strand
TATATATATATATATATATATAATACGTATAAAAATAGAACCATATTATTAAGTAAAGTGACAATTTATCGTTAAGTATTTCAAATAAACAAAAAAAAGAGAAAAAGAGAGAGAAATATAGATGAAAGAAAATTATAAGATATAAAATATTAAGTAATAATACTGAATCTGCGTCAGCGCCAGACAGTATAAAATGGTTCTCTACAATTCTATTTAAAATATTCTAAGACGAATATTACTTCTACAAAATACCATTTTAGTAATTCCAAAGAAAGGAAAAAAGAAACAAAAATGTAAAGAGAAAACCAATATGTCTTACGTTTGACACAGAATTTAGGCACGACCGAGTTGTGACTCATATTATACTTATAATTGGTTAAAAAATATTTGAAATATAATTCTATTATAATTCCTAATAAATAATATAACAAAAATTTATTATTTGAACTTTTAATATTTTTATTATTCATGGAAGAAATTTCAATGATTTGGGCACCGAAGAATTGGATCTAACCAAAATTACTTATGGATCTTCATTGGAAGTTGATTTTCTTTAGTTTTGGCATTGATTTTTAATTAAGTAAATTTATCTAATCATATTTGTCTGAATGCGACACAAAATGAATACACACGTATCCTCATTTATCAAATATACAACAGCATAGATATAATATAGATGTACATACACACATACACACATACACACATACATGCATGCATACATACATACATATATACATACAAACACACTCATGTTATTTGATTTTGATGTATAGAACTTAAAAATTCGCATAAGTTTTGTTTATGAATATCCTAAGTAGCTTTGGAAATAATCTTGTTCAAAATGTGAATAATATTATTATATCCAAATAATAAGAGAAAGAACTTTAAAATTGTGGTCGTGCCTAAAAAGAAATGAATTAATCCAAACTAGATATTAACGATGCTAAAAATTAATATGACGATAAGTATTTAGATGTCACACATCAAAGCGTTGTAGACGTGTAACGAGACGTATAATTATCACGTGCTATAGCGGTCAAAGCCTCCGCCATAACTTGACCCGTCTCTTGTACCATGCTGCTTAAGTATCCTTTACTGTTTTGTAATAGTATGTGAGGATGATCAAATTCCTGCAAATTTAACAAAAAAAGAAAAATATCATCATTTTCTTAGGACATCATTAAGACGTTACAAAGACATAATTGATATAATACAACTAGACATATCAAACAAATCGTAACAAAAAAAAAACATTCAACATCAAAGAAACATTCTCTGGAGGTTGTGATCGATGTACAAGTACGAGTAAGTATTTTATATGTCTAAAATGAACGATTAACTTACCACTGCACGACCAGCATCCATCACCAATATACGATCGTTATCCATCACAGTGTTAAGACGATGAGCGATAGTAAGTACTGTGCACTTTTCAAATTTTTGACGAATCGTCTTTTGTATCAACTCGTCCGTACGAGGATCGACATTGGCCGTAGCTTCATCCAAGATAAGAATTGGATTATTTCGTACGATGGCTCTTGCTAAACAAACGAGCTGTCGTTGGCCAACACTCAAATTAGATCCCCCTTCATTTATATGAGCTTCTAAGCCCATTTCTTTGAGTTCTACTTCTTCCAGTGCTTGCCATAATATGTCATCTCGATAGGTATCAAACGGATCAAGATTTCTCCTCAACGATCCAGAAAATAAGAAAGGTTCTTGTGGAATTATACTCATTTTCGAACGAAGATCGTGAAGACCTATTTCTCTTGTATCAATACCATCTACTAATATAGGCCCTTCAATCTCAGCGAAACGAAATAAGGCAGAAATCAAGGATGATTTTCCTGCACCGGTTCTACCAACAATACCTATCTTTTCCCGTGACTTTATCTCAAAAGAAAGATCTTTCAACACCGGTGGTTCGAACACTGAATATTGCATTGACACTTCTTTGAACTCGATCTTTCCCTGTTGCGGCCAATCTTCTGGTGGTTTCTTATCAGGTGGACTTTCCAATAATGGTTCGTTTTCCACTTTGCTAAAAATTATTTATCCTTTTTAATTTCAAATAGTACAAAAGTATTTAATGTACAAACCAGTAAGATTAAAGATATTTAGTAAAACTTTATAAAAATCATCTTTATACGTTTAAGATAAAGTATTTAGATTACACACACACAAGGCTTTTTTTCCAAACTTTTATAAGTCAAAACGCATTGAATATGTAAACTCTACTTTGTAAATATTTTAATATTTTAACGCGACACAAATTTTATAAATCTGTAATCTAAGACATACCTGTACTCAAGTATACGTTCAACCGATGTCATTTGATTTTCCAATTCGGCACTCTGTCGCATACCCCATTGGAACATACCAGTCAAGCCAATACTTTGTGTAATCGCCAGACCAACGTTGCCACCTTCCATTGATCCAGAAGCATCATCATACATAATAAGGAAGCTTAGAGTGACTAGAGCTATGTACACTAGACAGAACACGTCTAACCAGAATCCAAAGGCACGAGAGGAAGCAATGAATATGAACCATGCCGAAGAATGCAAATCCTGATGGTTGTCAAACTCCTTAATAAGAATGTCACCAGCTTCAAAGGATCGTATCGTTGGTAAACCCTGTAGAGTTGCGTTCAGATGTCCAAACACCGGTGAACGTGCTGGTGACCATTTATGGTTATACTCAAAAATTCTCTCCAATAATGTATTTATGATTTATTTTGTTAATATATTGTAATATTAATAAATATATATAATATAATTATATATATATATATATATGTGTGTGTGTAAAGTATCTATATATTCGAATACGACACGATCGAAAATCATCCATTTCCGGAATCCGATCGAGAAGATGAATATCGATATCTTTATCCTAATAGTGTATCGTAGTATTATTGTATTTCTGAGGTACTCACTGATTCCTTCAAGACGTTTCACGCTCCGACTTGTGGCAATATAGAAGACACGTAGAAAGTAAAATACAACTCCAATTACAACAGTCGGTATTAGTAACCATGGATTAGCAATGGCAACGACCACTATGATTCCCAATAATGATAACCCAATTTGTATACAATCAATTAATGCAATTGGTAACAATTCGTCTACAGCTCCCATGTCCTTTGAAAACCGATTGAGAACTCTGCCAGAATTATTAGTGTTGAAGAATCGCATTTTTGCATTACTTATACAACGGAACATTTTATCGTGTAACGTCATAGACGCTCGCATACACATATTGAAAAAAGATGCTGAACGTATGAGCGTTATTCCTATAGTAAGTACAGTCAAACCACTGTATATATAAATACAAGTATCTCGATCAATTGGTCCTTGCCACTCAAAGATCTCTGTACCATTACTTGTTACGTTGATCTATTGATAAAAGATAACAAAAAGATTAAATATATTAAAATAAACGATACAGTCTTAACAATAAAAATCGAATTGTATACTTACCGATATCTCTTCCATATTGACCCATCGAGATATGAAGAAATCACCTCCACTTGCTGCCAATTGAGCCATCGCACAAAACCCAAAGATTAACGTAACTATGAACCAGTTACCACCAGCTAAGAGATAACCGGCATAAACTTTTCCAGAAACACTACCTTTGGTTCGCATTTCAGCCTCCTGATAACAAATACAAAAAAATAATCTAGATAATAATAGTAAATGGATTCCTATTTAAATAAATATATTACTTCGTCTGGTTCTGGTTGCTTGCTAGTGTCATTCGTTTTATAGGAACTCAATGAAGAGATACTTGGATTACGAGAATTGCTTCTACTAGCAGATGCGGAAGGAGGATGTTCCTCAACGACTGCTTGAGTTTCCAGTAAACGTCCAAAATCCACTCCTTTCGAACCCAACTCATCGTAGGTCCTTATTGAAATGAAGCCTTTTATTAGATTGATATATATATGACAAATGAATTTGGTGTTGTTTTAAAAAACTTACCCTTCTGCCTGTATCGAACCATCCTTCAACACAATAATTCTACCAACATTGTGCAAATACTGTAGTTGATGAGTAACAAGAATTCTTGTTTTTCCTTTTAAGTACTTAACAATACACTCTTCAAACATGTGTTTACCAACATGAGCATCTACTGCACTTAATGGATCATCAAACAAGTAAATTTCTGATTCTGCGTAAACCGCTCTTGCTAAATTTATCCTATGTTTTATTTAATTATAATATTTTTAATATATTTTAAGATAATTAATTTAATCCCAGTTAAAGTATACTAACCTAGCACGTTGACCACCAGACAAACTAATACCTCGTTCTCCTACTATTGTCTTATCACCGTAAGGTAACAAAGAAAAATCCCTTTTTAATTGACATACTTTAACAACATTATTGTATCGAACTTGGTCCATTGGTCGGCCAAATAAAATATTTTGTCTAACTGAACCAGCAAATAACCATGGTTCTTGACTAGAGTAAGCTGTATTTCCATTAACCTGAAAATAAAAAGTAATAAAATACCATGTTTATTATTCTAATTCTATTTGTAATATCATGTAATATCAATAAATATATCATACGCAAATGATACTAATATAAGTAAATTAACATACTTTTAAAGTACCCGAAGATAATTTCAGTTCCTTCAGGATAACATTTAACAAACTGCTTTTTCCTGAACCGACTTGTCCGACTATAGCTATAAGTTCACCTGGACGAACGTGTACATTAATATCCTGCAATGTATATTCATTTTCAGATGAAAACCATTTAGCAAAAGCATTTTCTAATTTTATTGGATCGGCACTATTTAATTTCGGTTGTTCGTCGTAACTGTTCCTTTTATTTGTTAAATCTTCGTTTACTTCGTTATTTAAATTAGCTGATTTTTTATGTTTTTTCTTTGCAATATTCTTATTTTTATCTATATTCTTTTCTGGCATTATTTCCTCATACATCATAAATTTCTGTAATCTTTTTATAGAAACCATGGCTTCTGCTACTTGAGTGATACCTAATACATAAATTATTTGATTAATTATTTGTCGATAATATTAACAGGTAATAATAATAGTTTTTATTTTACCTTGTGGGAAGAAAACTGTCATAGTTTGTCGTAGAATATTATAATACGCTGTCAATATAAAAACTTTTTCAGCAGTTATCTTTCCACCGAATAAGACATAAGCCAATATAGTAATAAACAAACACATTCTTGTTGTAAAAATAATAAATGACATAGTGACGCCTCGGATATACGACGTAGAACGAATAACGTTAATTTCTTTCCTATTGATTAATTAATACATTTTTAATATAATTACAAAGACTTAAAGAGTAACATATATAAAAATAATAATTTTATTATTTTATCTTACTTTCTAGCTTTTTCTATTAAATCACTGAATGGTTTCTCCCATGTATACATTTTAATTGCTTGAATTCCAGTTATGATCTCATTCGTTAGTCTAACTCGTTCATCCGTTCTTATAGCTGTTCTCAATCTTAATTCGGATGACTTTTTACCCAAATAACCTAAATAAATAAAAGGAATGAAATAAATTATTTACATATTTATAACTTTTATTAATTAATCTAAAATAAATTATGTGCTTTACCTTGAAGTGGTATAAACATTAACAATGTCACAACACCAATAATAGCAGATATTTGTACTTCAGCAAACATGAAATAGGTAATAATCATAGTTTCAAGTGGTGCAATCCATAAGTAGTGTAAAAATATGATAGCGACATCAAATCTGTTTACATCGTTTGATAAAAGATTAACGGCTTGTCCAACCGTTGTTTTTCCTAATGCAGTTCTTGATAATCTCAATGCTTTTCTATAGATTAATGAACAACAAGCTACTCTCATTTTCATACCCATATGAAGAATAGCCATCATGTATGGGTGTACAACAAATATATTAACAGCAGAGCACAATATCACTCCAAGAGCATATAAATAAGCTTCATTTTTGGATACTTCTTGAGTATTATAATATCGCAATAGATAGCCAAGGCATAATGGCTGTAGCACCCTACATGGAAAAAGACAAAATTTTCATTATGATATTCGTTAACTACCAATATTTCTTTTTTTACATGCTTAAAGCAATACTAGTTAAAATAATAAACATTCTATCGTTAGAAAATCGTATCTAATAATATACTTATTAAAAGATACTTAACTATAAATGAATTTAGATATAATATATTCTATAAAGTCTTTTTTAACTCAAAGTTTAAGTTAATAAACGAATCAAAATAAGAAATAGAAATAATATGCTATGCATTATGCAATGAATGAAAAATTCTAAATTAACTAAACATGCACAAAAATCATGAAATTGTAACTAAATTATGAGGACGTAATTTAAATGGTTAATAAGGAGAAAAAGTAGAAAAGGGGATTTAAAAATCTTCATAATTCTTATTTCTGCGAACTTGCATATCAGAATTATTTTGCTTCTTGTACAGTGGATCACCATTTACCAAAGTATAGGTGTACTTGCGTGGTCTAAAGTAACGAATTAATAGACCAAGAAACAATGGTTGAAATAATCTGCATATATATGTAATAATAAGCTTAATAAAAATATTAGCTGATTAATTAATTTTATAAGTAATTAATCTCTGGACAAAAGAAATGAGAAAAAATTTCAATGAACTTATAATAATGTATAATATATATTTACCTGAGCACTATTTCCATAATGACCAGTATTATTCCATAGAACATTATGCGAGCACCAAAACATTTGATTAATACTTTCAGTAAACTAGGTTCTTTCAAGTTACTTTCATTATCAAATTTTGCACCACTTTTAAGAGCCTTATTTCTTTGCTCGTTTATCTTTTGACATTCTGCCTCCCATAAAGTAGCTAATTTATCTCCAAGTACACTACTCGTATGTTCTTTAAGAGGCTTATATAGATCAGATACTTCAAGGTCTCTACGATACCCAAGCCAGAAGGTGCGTAAAATCCATCTATTTCATAAAAATATGAAAATATATTACACATATTTCTACATATATATATAAAGAAAATCATGTCGGTTTAGAAGTATTTTTCTTTAATATGTTTAATTTAGTATTTATATTATATATAACACTAAAGGTCACAGCTAGTGGCATCGATAGATATATGTAACCATAAGAAAGAGTGGGAGGATAGGTAATGTGAGGAAAATTTTCCACAAAAAAAAATAGATTTATTTGAAGGAAAATAATAAAGGCTAATTGTAAGAACAAAACAATGAAAAAACAATTAAAGAAAAAAAACAACATTTAAAGTATTTATATATATATATAAGTAACTCATGCCAAATTGAATAACTTCACAAAATAAAAACAAAAAATTTGTTTTTAAAAAACAAAATAAGACATAAGTACTCATTGTCCATATTTTATTTTAGTCTTTATAGTTTTCGAAAGAAACCTAATATAATCTATTAAATCGATAGAGAAACTATATCTCTAGATTAGATAATCTTCGTTTGAAAAGCCTTACAACAAAAAAAGCATATTATCTGAGTAATAGGCAGAGGTATTAAAACCGAAACCGAAAAATATTTTTCTTATAACTTGAATTAAATTTCAATTTCATACTTTAACTATTTATCTTTCACGAATTCATATATTAGATGATTAAAGTATAATTATTTACAGATGATCAGTATAATTATTTAACGATTTATTAAATCAATTCACAGAGTAATGCTAACATATTGTATATAGAGAATTTTGTTTTAAAAAGAACAAAATCGAATTAGGAAGAATTACAAAATATGTAATTTAATATATAAATGAAATGATTAAAAAAATGAAGAAAAATACTATTAAATATAATATTTTTTTATTTGAAAAAAAAAAGCAATATAGTAATGCAGGTCACACATGTCATTAATTAAAAAAATCAAATACTGATTATACATAACATACGTGACCCCAATAACGTTATAATTATATTTTAACCCTTTAAATATTATGGATGCATATGTGCATCCAGCGAAAGCTGCTGTACCGATAAATGATGCATATATGCATTATTGTTTGTTTTGTTTCTTTTTTACAATTTTTTAATTGTAACTTGCGTTTAATCAATATAGTTTACATCAACAAACAAAAATATTTCACCCCGAACGATTGCAACCACTTTCGTAGGAAGTATTCAGCACTCAAAGGGTTAATAATCCGATAGAAACTACAGTAGATATATTGGTACACCCAAAATACGGTAAAAATTATAGTTATTTATTATATATAAAATGAAAAAAAAACGAATACTTATAAATATTCTAGTTTGATTATTAAACAAAAAGTACCAGTCAGTATAACGTAAAATAATATTTTCTTTGTCATTAATAATCCCCGATGCTTGATGAGACATTAAATAAAGCTATATAAAAAAAAATATATTTTCTTAATAATTATAATTTATTAAATATTATAAGAGCCATTGGGTTATTTAGGATAGATAATAATCGCTTATAAAATCATAAAGCGTAAATAAAGAAATGATGTTATTCTTGTTATTCGAAAAACATATTTGTGTCAGATAGAAAGATAAATTTTTAATAAGATATTAATCCATATCCAACCTTGTTGTTTATATAGTTTAAACAATACATAGATCGAGGAAAAAATTTATCAATAATTATCACAACAACGTGATACTTTAATAATAAAATTGAATAGTGTAAATGTATATACATAGAGATATAAAAACAAGTGTTTTCTCTTTTTTATCATGTAGAAACAAGATATATTTTCAATTGTTTCAAGTTCTAAATACTTACGTGAACGTTAATGCGCTTAAAGGATTGGCTCCCTCACGAGGATTCTTTTTCTTCTCAAATTTCTGTTTTCCGTCCATGATAAAAAGATAGTATCACGATCGTTAACGCTCCTCTTCCGTAAACAAAAGAGAAAGTGGAACTAGAGAAAATTACAACATTTATAATCAAATATATGAATAACATGATCAAAATGAAAACAAAGTATTTAACATTATATATATAAAATATTATACTATATATATATCTACTTCATTCGTAATAAATTAATCAAAGAATGCATCCTATATGTGCCCATAATTATGAAAGTGATCTAACAATAAGTCAAAATTTACAAAAAATGAGTTTATCATTTATTTCATAACACATTATTTTAAACTAAATTAATTCAATGTAATTTTCACGATATTATCAAAAATGAATCGTTATGTTTGTTATTTCAATATTATACAGAATTCATTTAGTGTTCAAATGTAATTCTGTATCTTAAAACAAAAAATATGTACCTTAGCCCATTCGGAACCACGACTTTTTTAGAACACCAAATTTTGTTTCTCTATACTTTAAAAATATTATTTATAAAAAAAAGTCTTATTTCGATGAATACTTTATTCAAAATAACTAATAATAGCTTAGTATGATTACACACACGGTGTACAAGTCTAGACTCAAATGGATTAGAGCACTTTCATAATTATGGGCACATAAGTACAAAATACAAAGTACAAGTCATTGCAAATAAATTCAAGTAAAGAATGAATTCTATTTGTAACGAAGTTTTACCTTGACAAACAGACAAAAGAAAAGAAAAAAAAGAAAAATACATATATTTTGCGAAAAGGATAAAATAATTGTTATTCGATAGTTATTAAATAAATGTTAATTTTAAATGAATCAATTTCTCTTCTTATTGCTAGTTTCTGGAAGGGCTAAAATATGATAATAATCATATCTTATCTCTTTTGAACATACCACATACCAGTGCGTTATCTTTCAACAGCTTTATAAATATATTACACCTTTTTTTTGTAAAATGAAATGTCGAATTTAGCAACGTTTAGATTGTGACTCAACAGATTTTGTTTTTTTCTCGATATTATTTTATTTATTAAAAAACGTATATATTTGTGTATACATTTGTATATACACAGATGCGGAAATGCAAAGAGACAGACCATATGCAAGTACAACATATTATATACTTCATTAACTTATACGTGAGAACAGCATGCATAATTAATCAGCTTAATAAATACTACTATAGAATTTTTAATGCACGTATAACTAAATTTATTTATGAATCATTTGGCAACTTTTATTCCTTCTTTTTTTTTTTTTTTCATCGTTGGCATGTTTCACATAATTCTATATACACGTTTATTTACACATATACGAATACATATTTACAATAGTTATCTTTTCATTATAAATATGTATCATGTAATAAATAAATGATATATTTTAACATTTTCTAACAGTTTATATAAAAAAATGTAGAAAAATAGATTCAAAGAAGATTACATAATAACGTACAGGAAAACGTGAGAAAATAAACTATTAAACGTGTATATATATACTCACACACATATAACACATACACTATTTGCGAATTGCAACACATTTACCTAACAAGTAATAGAAAATAATTTTACCCACTAATCTGATAGATAATAAAGTTTAACGCAATGAAATCTGTTCTACAGAGTATAAAAAAAATACGGAACTGATATCACTGCAAAATGTATTCTCATTATCTTGCGAACAACTACATGGACGTAAAAACGGCCAAACATTTAATTGGCCAAAATTTAATTTTAAAGACAAGAAATTACATAGTAATGGTAATTTTACTAGGATATAATTACATGATTTGCTTTTTTTGTTGAAAAAAGTAACATGACGAATGGTTCTTTTTTCAAACGCATTATAACAATCGATAAGGAACATCGATCTTTTTTTTCCTTGATAAGACTAGAAACTTCATTCTAGCAATCAGTAACAATAATATAAATCTATCAGAACGAAATTTCGTCATTTTATTGGCGCTATTGATCTCTTAACGTGTTAACACAATATCATTTCACAGCAAGACAAATATAGACTTTTATTTAAACGAGAAATTGAGATAGGGAATAAGAGAAAATTAAAATAAACTAATATTTAATCATCAGTATTGAATTATAAACTTAATTCTTAATTATACATACTTAAATTTACATATAACACGATAAGGAACAATGTATTAAAACAATGTTGATAAGGAAATAATTTATACGACTTTTTAATAACCTATTGTCAAATTATCATTCTTAATTATCTTGTAAAGTGAACTGCGACAGAATACGTTATTTTGATCTCAATATCAGAATAACAAAGATTACTTTCTCACCTACAATTGTTTAAATCAACAAATTTGATCAAGGTCTCTTTTTATACTTTCATTTTTTTTTTGTATTATATACAATCACATACTAACGCATAGTGCGTGTATACACGGTGCGTGAGTTGCGTATTCACGCATTGCGTTGAATCATATGTAAATCTAATGCTGAATCACAGATTAGAGCTCAAAGAACGTCAGATTTTACATATGATTTCTCAATACATATCAAATGCTGTATATATTCTACATATACTATGATAGAAAGATGATATACATTTTTTTACTCCACAAAATATTTTTTCTTTTATATTCTTTATTTTTTTTTAAACGTATTATAAATTATATTTATTAAGAAAGAAACGCGTAGTAACTTAATAATAATAATTGTTTTTAAATATTTAATTATTATTATAATAACAATAATGATGATACCGATGATGACGATGATGATAAAGATAATAGAATTATATTAGCTTCCTGGCAAACGTTAGTGACCGCTCTATTTATATTGAAAGATACACACCAATTGATATATTTCTATTTGCGAAAGAAGAAAATTACTTATTTATCTACTGCCAATCTATTTAACAAAATTAATGTTACAAAGTAAGGACAAAGATATATCCAATAACAATAACAATAACAATAACAATATAATAATAATAATAATAATAAAAATGATAATATATATTTAATCGAAAAGTTAGTCGGTTAAGAAATTCGAATTGAGATCAATTGTTTTTCAAAATTCAGCTCATCATGCCATCGTACTTTCTTATATCGTTCAAGGTTACAAAAAATAGCTATGTAATCGAATTATACGGAAAAGAAAAATGATTCTCACTGGAATTCACATAAGTTATTTTCCTTATTCTCAACTTCGATATATATATATATAATAAAATATTTTGTAATTAGAAAAATCACACACATGTGCATTTGTACTTACTTCGTAAAAATAAAGATAGAAAGTAAGAAGACTTGTCCACGCTTTGTGCGTCAGGATCCCATACTTTTCGATTGCCTAACAATCCTTTTAACAACCAAAATGAAAACTACACATCCATCCAAGCAGAAAGCATTCGCTTGACTGCAATAAAGAACGCATGTATCATTGATTAACCCCGAACCATAAACACGTGACCATGAACAACCTACTGAAATTGAACGAATTCTACATTTACGTAAAAGATTTCTACCTCCTTTAACGACTGAAGCGCCTTTAAGTGAAAAATAAATCTTAGCTAGAAGTATATTTCGATTTTATACAAGGTGTACATTTCAATTTTAGATTTTCTCTTCTTTATTATAAGTAATTAATTGTACAACAATTGAGTTTATAAACGCGTTAACGATAATACTTCTATATTGTTCTCATTCGAATCGTGAATTTCTTATTGAAGGTCAATTGAAGATCAAAACAATTCTATCTACTGATTTATTTTCTTTTCTTTTTGTTTTCTAATGAATTATCCTATAATCAATATGTATAGTTTTATTTGAAGAAATATCGATTACTTTGAATATCTTTCGAATTTAATCTCTTGAAATTTTATATTATTATATTTGAAAATTCGAATGATGGAACTTTAACATTACAAACAATTTAATTTAACATTTATCTGTTAATACAAAGTGTTTGATTTTAAAAAGAACACCCTGTATACTTCTTGAAGTAGAAATAATAACACAAAATACTTATTCGAAACAATCCTGTGCAATATCGATAGTCTAGGGATATCATTTTGACGCTTCACAAATACTGTTCGATGATTGGTTATTGTTACAACTTAGGGAATTTTTATTTCACATAGTTTCAGTTTAATCATTTGGTAATACGAGTTGGTAACGTGTACATCCTTTCTACTTTAGCATCTTCATAAACGAAGTCAATCTTTCGCGTAAGCATTTTTCAAATATATAAAATTATATTTTATTAAGGTAAAAAATATTAAAAATTGTCTTATTTTATTTTTAGTATTTTCGTTGCAATTGAAAAAAATGGAAGACGACGGTGGTAATGTTGTTGATCTTTATATTCCCAGAAAGTGGTAAGAATTGCACGTGTCTTAAGAATGAATCATGCGTTTTTTTACATATATATATATATATATATATAATTTATTTTTATGAATTATTATAATGAGAATGATAAGCAATATCTGCTATGAATAAAAAGCAAATCTGTATTTATGTATATAATATATCTAATAACTGGGCTGTACTATAACCTTTTATTTTGCAGACAAAAAATGTAGATTACAGATTGTAGAAAAAAAGTGCAAGAATGGAATTGCACTGATATACTTCTGCAAAAATTTACATTATTCGATGATAGAGGTTATAAACGATGGAATATTTTTTTCCACAAATTTTTCTATTTGAAAAAAGCTCCAAAATTCTAATCTGGCACAGTTATTAGATACACTTTGTATATATTTTCTATTATATTTGTGGATAAACGTATGAGTTTATTGATCAAAGTTTATCATCAAAACTCTTGATTAATACTTAACTATTTATATTTAAAATTAATTAAATAACTTTCTCAATCTTTTTTACTTTTTATTTTATGAGGTTAATTAATTTAGCATATTAGTGTAACTCCTATATTGATCAGTTGTATAACTTTATATATTTCTTATTTAGCTCATCGAGCAATCGTATTGTACATGCAAAGGATCATGCATCTATACAATTGACTTTGGCAGAAGTAGATCCAGAAACCGGTCGTATGACAGATACAACCAAAATGTATGCGATATGCGGAGCAATCCGTCGAATGGTATGTTCTGAATTGTAATATGTAAAAAGGAAATTAGATAATATATCATTCTAAATAAATTTTGTTTTTATATCAATGTTTAATTTTATTACAGGGTGAATCTGATGATTGTTTAGTTCGCCTTGCAAAAGACGATGGAATCTTACCTAAAAACTTTTAATGTAATTTTATTTTAATAAAAATTATATAAATAAAACAATAGTTGTGCTAATTTAAATTCAGATATAACGATTTTAAAATTAATAGGTTTGTTGTTAATATATTATATAACTCTTTGATCTTTGATGATAATTTATTTAAAAAAGAAAGATCAAACCATCAAAAACCAAAGTACAGCTGATGATATTTTCGAATTTATTTGATTCTGTACAGTTTTACTACAAATTTGTAATTATTAATAATATAATTATATATTATAATAGCGATTATTGTTCAAGTAGTACGTTTCTATTTTTGTAAGATCGATATTCTTTAAGTGTAAAAAGAGAAGTTTTTATTATCGCAATGACTTCGCAGGCATAAAAATCGACTTATTGAACATAATAGATTTATCACGATGCCATTATTTATTATTGGCACTTTTATTATTTTTTTATATTCGCAGAATTCATGTCTTGAAGCCATTATCCATATATGAAAAAATGAAAGTATGAAAATAAGGTTGCGAGTGAATTCTGTTCGTAGTTGGAGCATTCTTATTAGATGCTAAATTTACAAAGCGTTTATCGATTAGAAACACGTGTTTACATAGAGACGTCACATTTTATTTTGGTTTCCTCCTAATGCAAGCAAGAAAAGATCAAAGTTAATACGATCCATAGGACCATTGAGACTGTGATCTTATCTTTTTCATTATTCGTCTTGCTAAATGAAAACAATGATTTATCACTTTTGGGAAATCGCTAGCTTACATTGGTATATCGTAATTTTACAATAATTTAATGTTTATAGCTTCATAGAAGCGTAATATCCTTAAAGCAAAGAAAAAGGATTCTATCTTTTTTATTTGTTTTCTTCTGAGAAAGATAAAATCATTTTGCTAAGCAATATATCAACATATTACGACATAAATATATATATATATATATAAGATTTGCGTGCTGCATTTGTACACTTCTTTTCATACGTGTCTCTCTCTCTCTCTCTTGTAATTTAAGGGAATAATCATTTCTTTTATACATGTATATCATAATCATCTTACGTTCAGTATATGATTATCATCCAAATACACCAAAGTTGTTTCTAAATCGCTGAAAATTGGCCACTTTCATGCTAAAAATATTTAATGAAATCATTAATATGATATATGTAAGAATGTGTCTATGATGTATCATTTGTTATTACACTTTTTAATAACAATACAGGAAGATCGGCCAGATTTTTTGAATAATTCTGTAAGCCGAGTAAACCACTGGATGAAGGATGATACTTTTCCATTAATATTTCTACCAAATATCTATCTATATTGGGATAGATCTCTACTGGAACACGTAAGATCATGCGATGATGCAACCACTATTTACCCCTAACTTTAGTTAGAACATCGATGCAAAATAAATTACAGATAGCTTCTTTCAAACAACATTAATGTTAGTATGTAATAATAACATATTCGGCATAATATTAATTACATAAATGTATACATTAGCTAATATATCATTTATATATATATACCATCATGTCGTTACATTTAATTATACATTTAATTTTATAATATACTAGAAAATGTTTCTTTTTCATTTTTATTAAATAACAACTTCGTTAAATCTTACATATAATGGAGCATTTGTTTCATTACATATTCTCGATATATCTCTTGATAATACAAGCGAAAAATCCGATGACAGTCTCTAACGCTATGTTCCTTACAATAGACGTGGAAGATTATTATTATTATTATTATTATTATTATTTTTATTAGCAAGACCGTCGACCGAATGTTAAAACTCGATGTACCATTATCGTTGCGGTAGGACGCACACACGACAGATTTTCTTTCTTTTTATTTTTTTTATTATTTTTTTTATTAGAGCGTAGAGAAATAATATATTGTCCATTCGCCAGATAATTTTGTTTTTATTCGAGTTGATCATCATCTGGCGAAACGGTAACAAATGATTGTTAGATGTATCACTCATTTGTCAAATTGATTAACTCTATAAAATAAAATGTATTATTTTTCATTTACTTTTACTTTATGTATTACTTTATTTACTTTTGTTATTTAGCTGTGTTAAGTATAATTAAAAAAGAACTTTTTACTTGTAAAATACAAAAAGTTAAGCATTTATCCAAGTGCTTTGGCACTACAATTTTTAAATCATTCTAAAAATAGAGTTAATCACTTTGACCTATGAATAGCTCATATATCTCACATAGAAACTATCTAATTATATTTATTAGTTCAAAGTATAGTACTTTACAAGACTTATATATGACACGAAGGAAAAAAAATATAAACTCTGTATTTTGGCTTTTTTTCTTCTCCTTTTCATATATATATGTATATATGCATGTACGTCCTACTTAATAGCATATAGTATCATATATATATATATAATGCAAAGTTTATCTATGTTTCGTGAAAATTGTATCATTAATATCATCGTTAAACAGTCCAATTGAAAAGAAGTATTTGTTAACTAAACTTTATTGGTACTGTGGAATGTGCCAAGAAGGACATCAATAAGTCCCTGACAAATATCAAGAAATACTTTATAAAAGTGATACTTATACTTTTTCTGTGTGCGTGTATATCCCTTCTATCTCTTTTTCATTTTCATTTTTATTTTCATTTTCATTTTCATTTTCATTTTCTTTTTATTTTTATCTTTTTTTTTTGTAAATTCAAAGAATGTCTTCTTCGTTATCTTTACTAATACATTAACATCATCTGAAATCATTTGATCCAAAATTATTCGTACGTGTGACGTTGGAACCTTGCATAAAATGAAACATATAGTTTTGCAATATCGTTATATTTCTAGGATACACAAATATATTTTATTACTCGGTTTAATCACATCGTCATATCATGATTATAAATGACGATTGTGTGTGTGCAAAATAATGAAAAATTCATAAAATATATTTTATTATTTATTGATACCTTTTATAATAATATGTAAGAATCAATTTATAATTTGTAATTTCAAAGAATATACGATCAAAGTTATTAAATGTACAAGTTATACTGGTATTGAATCCTTTAATAATTTAATTAATATTTATATTATTTTAGAATTTCTATATATCCTAAGAAAACACGATGTGTGCGATCATGTTATATTGTTAAATATAAACTTTGTCTCTTATCTAGCCTTCTTGCTGTTCTATCAATTATATATATATATATATTGTTAATTAATCATAAAATTTAATCTTCGTCATAAAAAAAATATGAAACAAAAAACTATAGTATTCTTTCATTGTACTGTATATCGCTTTTTAATTCATAAATTACATCTGTGGCAAGATTAAAACATACAAAATACAAAAATAAACAAAAATTAATCTATGAATATGCAAGGTTCTTTGGTTTTTTATTTCTACATGAATAATTTTAGTCGTATGATAAAATCAAAGTTCGTCACACCCAAATAGAGTTAATTTTATATACGACATATTTATTAATTTCTCACGTTCTCGTAGTATATTATCAAATGATTTCTAATTTCACTCGTGCATAAGTTTTATTTAAAAAAAAAAATTAAAAAAAAAACGAAATATCAATAAACATTATGCTTACTTTATGATCTTGTACTTGGGTAGATCAATTCGACAATTCTGATTATTGTAGATGATCCAAATAAAATTCATCAAGAAAATAAAAAGGTAGCTCCTCGGTCATTTCTTTAGGAGACAGTGGCAGCAGATGGAAAAGAGGTGGGTCACGTGAGATTCGTTTCTTGTTCGCCCCATCCTTCACTGTCGCATTCGCTTTCCGAAGCTGAATCACTGTCACTAAATTCGACAGCAACACGACGAGCCAATATGGATGCAACATCGTTCAATGCATTAACACGTTCTACTTCCTTCTGCTCGATTTTTTCTACTTTTCTTAATTTAATTCCTAAGTCATTCAAAATGAATATTTGTTAATTTATATGCGTCAAGATTAACAAATAAAAATCAAATAAATTTCCAAGAATAAATTACCATCTCTTATCGCTTTAAGTAAATCATTCCTCGGATCTACCAATGGAATATTCGGATTGACGGACTTTCGTAATTGTCCATCGATACTTTTCAATGGTTTTAATTTTGGTGGACACATGGCTATCATTTTGGCAATATCTCCGTTCGTCAATGGTACTGGTGGCGATGTACCATTAATTGCTGGCGGTGGAGGTGGTGGCGGAGGAGGAGGAGGAATATTACATGGCGGAGAAATAGGCCTTGGTGGTGTAGGGTCAGGTGTTGGAGGTGGTGGTGGTAAGTCTTGAGAGACGGGATCTGTTTCGTCTGTACCAATTTGTGCCGAGTGATTTGGTGGAGTAGGAGTCGAATGATGACTCGGTAACGGACTGTTTGGACGACTTCCACTTCTATTTAATAAATGAGATGGTATTGAACCTAAAACATTTATACTTTTATTAGTTTTGTTTTTTATATATATGATAAAAGAAAAAAAATATTTTTAAATATAACACACCATTCATAGAAGGTGGAGACATCGTTTCTCCTGGAGGAGGAGGAGGTGGTGGAAGCGTATCTCTACCAGTGCTCATAGATCTCCCTCTGGTAGGAGTATTATTAGCTGAGGCTACCGTGGGAGTTGAATTACTAGAAGTATTGCTTGGTGGAGCAGGAGGTGGTTGAGAAGGTCGCGATCTACCACTTCTACTGGGTGTACTTTGTCCACCTGGACTTTGATAAGTTTCGCTACCTTGTTGGCCTTGACCAGAAGCATAATGAGAACCGTATACGTTTTCTTCGTAACCATGAGAAACAGAATTTGTTGCCCTATAAAAGAATAATAAGTGATAATCCGTTCAAATCTTATAAGATTTATCTAATAAATTAACGTTACGTACCTGTAATGATCAGAGGAAGAAGGGCTATACAAGTGTTGCTCCTCTGGTGGATAACTTCGTCTAAGTTCAATACTGTTTGGTCTGGGTGGTCTTGATTCGGTCACAACCATCCCCATCATCGCTTCATCAGTCATGTTATGAGGTGCTCTATATTGAACCCCCTGTGTTGGCATTATATATTCCCCATGACCAACCGCTAATTGTCTCTGCCTTTCCCTTGTATTATGAGGCTGTCTTACGCGCTTCTTGTGTCTACCTCCACCACTACTACCTTCGTTCCGTGGTCTATGAGGCTATAGCGTAGAAAAAAAAAATATACATATATCAAAAAATATTCCTAGTTGTTATTCAAGTTTCCCATTTAAAGATATGTTTGCATGAAAACAAGCATAATCATTTCAATTTGAAGGAACTCTTTTGACTGATTGAGCTTCGTTAAAAACACGAACCATCGTCTTTATTGGTTTTTATCATCTATTAAATATATTTGTCCAAAGTATATATGTGTGTACGTATGTTAGTAGTGCTGAATCAGTCAATAAATATGCAACAAATATGTAGGAAATATGGTTTCCTGTAATCAAGAATCACACGTGTGATGTTAAATAATATCTTACATCGTTGTGATATCGTTCGTAAAGATTGATCGCGATAAAGTTTTATTTCCTACATAGAAAATGTGACAATTGAGTTACGAAGATGAAGGATCGATAATTGATTGCGTAAAACCGATACATCATAATAATCATAGACCCTTGTGAGTTTTAACATTCAAAACTTGCATTACTTGCAAAAAGGACAGCGTTGCAACGATCGACAAAGTGATAATGAAATGTGAATATTGTGTGACATTTTATAATGTACAAGGGAATCACCCGAGTGAAGGAGTACTTTTTTTTATTAATCAAAATCATCAGTTTAAGAAAAAGAGTGAAAAAAAATTATAAACTCTCGAGTGAAGTCCTTTGTTAGCACTGACATATCAAGGGATTTTATATGAATCAACAGAGATCAAGTGTTTTTTAAAGTCGAAAGTAAAATCGGCTTGAAACAATTGATCTGTGAAGAGCAAACACTAAAAATGAAAAAAGTCACTGGCTTTTGCTATTACCTAGGGCATAAACTACAAACTTTGAAAGCGAGCAACTAACGCAATTTCTAGTCAGCTTAAAAAAGAGAGAAATAGAAAGTGAAAAATAGAGAGAAAGAGAAAGAGAGAAAGATAAGTGGTTAATGATCGGATAAAACCACAGAGAAGTGAGACTGATGAGTGTGTGACTGATCAATTATTATTTAGTATTCATGATTTAACAGGGGAATAAAATAAAACTACAAAGATCCAAATCATCGACTTGCCTTTCTGTATGGTTCGGCATATTCTGTTTCAGTCTATAACGAACGGGATAGAGTTCCAAATAGTTAGCAATTACAATATCAATATATACATACAATATTGAGAGTTTAACTTATATGTTTCGTGCACCCCGAAGGCACATTAATGTGTCTTTACAAAAATAACAAAAGTAATCTCAAAATATAAACTATAAAATAAAAATTAGTGAATACAATTCTTCAAAAATAATTGTACATATAAAATTGTATATCGAGGTGCACGCGTTAAAAAATAAAATGTTCCAACAATGATAATTTACCTTTTTCCCTCGATCATGTAATTTCTTTTCAGTATCTTTTAACATCTCTTGACTCCATAGATCAAAGAAATAATTTGGATCTGTGTAAAACTTCAATCCATCTTTTCCATCCTCTCTGAAAAAAGAAATTTCATCAATCAATATTTACTTCTATTTGACTAAAATTCTATAATGTTTTAGCATCACACACAAATATATATGTACCTATAAATGTTGAGCTTATCTAAAGGTGGTGGTATGTCGCATTGACGATAAGTCTCTAACATTGCCGTTGGCATCGATTCTCTTGAAACTACTTGTTGATCAAAAACAATTGAGCTCTTAAATGCTTTCCTCATGTGTATATCTTGTAGTGACACTAAATAACAAAAGTAATCAATATTAATGTTAAGTTATATGACAATACTCGTTTAGAATAATAACAGTAATTACACGTTTATTAAATAACAAAATAAATCATTAATTATAAAATATTTTTAGGTGGACCACCAACCTTCCTCGACATTGCTATCAAGTTGAGTGACTTTGACAGCTAATCGATCTATCCTAGCTTGCAAAGAATTTGCCCTTTCACTTAACGCATGAGCTTCTCTAGTCAGCTCTGCAAAAAGATCTTCGGCATGCCGTGAAAGGCTAGAAAGTTGTCTAATGGTATTAGCCAAAGTACCATTAGTAACAGCTTCTAATTCCGATGGCAATGGATAATCATCCGGTATTGTCCCACGCGCAACGTGAACAGGTTCCACCAATCTTTTTGGTAGAGGCATTTTATCGATTAATTTTACCTTACGATCCTTTTGACTAGGCTTCGTAAATAATTCACCGTTCTTTTAGAATCTGCAATAAGAAATTTTTATATTATTAAATCTTTTAGATATTTTTTTATCTATTTCAATTTCTCGATTAACTTGTAATAAATGATAAAAGATAGAACACAACGACACACAAATATATATTATAGACAGGATATTTCAAAAGTTCCTTTTGATAACTTTGTATGCTTGTATTTTATTAACAAAATATTATATTTTTATTAATAAACTATTATAATATTAATTTTGATTGTTATTTTTTTCTTTTCATGGCAAATAACTTTTAAATCATCCTGTATATATTATTATTATTATTATTATTATTAATTTATTCGAGTATTTATTTGAAAAATAAAAATAAAACAATAAATAAGAGCCAAGTACGATCGAGTTACGTTAAATAAAAGTCTAACGACCTGCGAAAGGCGATACTCGCGGAGACAGAAAAGGAAACGTTAGGATTAATATACGCTTGAGAGCATCTTTACAATCGTTTCTACGGTGTAGAATTCGAATGTACTTACTTACATATAACGGATCGTGAAGTGTTAGATACTGGTATTTATATGCCATGATCGATCTATACTTCGCAATCGCTTAAATGCAAGGTACTATATAAGGATAGGAAATCTAATATCGCGAGATTTTTATCTTCGTTCACCGTAAGGAATAAAGATAAAATTATAGGAATGGAAGGACAAACGATATACATCGTGCGGTTAGCAGCAAATATACGACGATAAATGAAATAAATAAACCAATTGATAAAAGATATTTAAGGTAATAATAAATCAATACATATGAATATATTCAAACATATATAAGTAATAAATAAATGTTAGCTAATAGAGAAGAAACAATCAAAAAATGTTTAAAAGGAAATTATAATTGAAAATAGTGTGCCATTTATTATTCTACAAAGTAAATATAATTTTACAAAATAAAAAGAAGATAAAATTGATAAAATAATCTAATTTATTGTTGAAATGTCATAAAACTTATTCTTATTTAGTGGCTTTAAATCTAATTATTAAATAAATTTGTTTTAAATATGAAAGGTTCAGTATTAATCAAATGCTTTTATGATAAAATGTTCAAAAATTGCTTTGGTTTGTGAAAAACTCATATAAGAATAATATGATTTTTTTATTACATTAAAAGTAATGAGTTGGAAATATATATTAATATAGAGAAGTTCAAATTACCACTAAATGTTTAAGTATTTGCAGATAATAACTAATTGCAAGCTGACTAGTAAGAACAAGGTAATTCACTTTAAATTAACTTAAATTCACTTCAAAAGGAATTGAAAAAGATTAGAAGAACGTTTAACAGACTTTATAAATGACAAGTAAGCAGAAGACAGTAAATAATTTTTGACATATTTATTTAGAATTAATAAAGCATTCATACCTCATATTCTGAGATTAGATGATGACATAATGCAACTGTATGTGAAGATACAAATCCATAGTTTGTTAAACTTTTTAAAATAGTGTTCATTACGGTACAAACATTTAACGCAATTCCAACGATATAATATCACATATAAGTGAGCATGATTAATTACAGCTTCGTCCTCTTAAATCTGCCACTACTGTCATGGCGGAACACTATCTTCCCTTCTTGTTCACATTAAACACCTGTTAGGAGAAATAAGATTGACTATATGAACACTTCAAAATCGTTAGAAACTTTTTTCTCAAAAATAAGATATTTTATTCATGTCAATTGATAAAGAGACGAAATCACCCCCTACGTAGCTACCACCCCGGCGGCCATGTGTCACCCTGTAATTCTGTTCTCAGCCTCGCGATGGCGCTTTGATCCCCTCCCACCTAATTCTTTCATGTAACTATCTTTTTTACTGATTTTATTAATCGCCCGATAAAACATATGAAGCTATCAACGCTTTTATTTGCAACTACATCCTTTTTTTATCTATTTATCAATTTCTCTATGCAGAATTTTGATATTCTTTAACATTGTTATCTCACCTTAACTAAAATTCTACCGAGTTATTGCTAGACTATAAACATGATACTGTCGAGTTAAAGAACATTGAAAATCAATACAGAAGGAAAAGCGTTAACTAGATATATGTCATTTCTCTTAAAATCATTTTTAAATTATATAATCGCGTTTAAACATGTGCAAAACGAAAGACTAAGAAATTCTTTTCGTTTCGATTCGCCATATTTTCTCTCGCCCCACCTCTCCTCATTTAATCTCATCTCACTTCACCAAAGCACTTCCTTCTTTCTTTCCTTCTCGTTCTCACACTTAGCCACGCCCCACCCCGCTACGCCTACTAATGTAACTTTTGTCTTGTATCAACTGCCAAGACGTGTCACGTTCTCTTGCGAGACTTTTTACACCCATCGTTAACTCACCATATTCAGCATGGCTAACTTCACGTATACGCATAATGTCGGTCAACGTAGTACGATCATTGAAACGTACCACACCCCCACCCCATTTATAATTGCGTTCTTTCAACGATAAGAATTCATTAACTCCTATAAAATTAATAACAACAACACGTTTTCACTAATCAAAGATGAATATCCTGTTAATTTATTTCATTCGTATTTAATTTCTTACGTTCAATTTATTGTTCTAATCGTAAACGTTCGAACGCTGTTTACCACGGCGCTGTTCTTTTCAACCAACCGTGGACAAACCGAGAGACCAACCAACCGACCGAATGACAAGCAACTGACTGAGTTACTCCCGTTACATCAATGCAACACACACAAATCGAAATCGCGGGAAATTTTGAATACAAATACTTTGATTATTCGATTATTTTTTTTAAAAATCATTTTTAATCGATATTATTAAAAATGATACTATATCCAAGCGATATTATATTATTTTCCTTTTCTTTTTTCAAATGTGACAAGATTTTAGAATATTATCTTGACAAATTATTTTCGAGTTAAAAAAAGTGTCGTATCATGTAGCATGGGATTAATTATTCAATTGCCTTACATCAATATATGTACTTCGTTATTTCATTAATATACTCTTAACCTATAATTTCACCACTGCGTATAATTGTGCGTTGTTTATGTTTAATTTATAAGTAAAAGACATGGATGTTACTTGACATTATTATTTTTTAATGACTTTTCACAGACACAATAATTTATTATTTATATTTATACACTTTTATTTACACAACTTCGTAGTAAGAAATTTTAGAAATTAATTAAAAATCTGTCATGTCAGCCATTTAAAATTTAACGTCACTTCCGGTTAATTTTGATACTTTCCCATCTTTATAATTCTGTTATCCTAATATATTTTGTTTTTGTCCTAAGTTTTTATAACTCGACGAATGTTCAAATTTCTACCAGTTAACATAAAAAGGATTAAGAATAACATATAAAGGATAAAAGCGCAAAAATAAAAAAAATAAATAATATCTGTTGTTAACCTAACCTGTGTATTTTTATATAATAAAAACATGAGTAATGTGAAAAATCATAGCAAAAAAGGTCGAGGAAAACATTCACAAAAGAAAATCGAACCTATAGAAGAACCTAAAAAAGAGTCAAGGTTATTAGTCCAGCCTAAACAATCTTATGCTGCATACGATATTGCAGAAACTAATGATGACAGTAAAGATTTTGAATCTCTCATAAAGATGCCAACTTCAGCGGATGGGCAGCTTGTTCTTAAATCTGAAAAGAATTGGTCCGCTGATGTATTAGGATGCTTTGATTACTTTACTTTAGATTTAAATTTAGTTTCTGCTGCTATGAAATGCATTCCGTTTAACGAATGTGTTCAAATAGAAGATAAATATTTCACAGTAAGCGTTTTCATATAGACATTAAACATAATATGTCTTTATATATTTGTTTAATGAATAATTTATGCTTTTTGTATAACGTTTTAATACCATAGGTTGATCAATTAACAAGTTTTCACAATGCTGTTAAAGAAGGAAAAAAAGCTTATAAGAATATTTTGTCTAATTTAGAAATCTCTGATTCATCTGACATAACAAATCTTAATAGATCATTAGAGAGTAAAAATGAAGAGCAAGTAGACATGAGTTTAGGTTTTAAAAAGACTATGAGTGATAATAAAATAACTATAGCTGAGGAACAAAATAAAAATGATGATACAGAAGAAGATTTAGATTTCTTATTATCTCTTGAATCACCTACCTTACAAAGTAATATAAAACAAATGCCTTTGCCAAAAATACAATTTAAAAATGGTAATGTAATGTTTAAAACAATTTTTAATCAAATATATAGATTCTTTATTTTATTAAACTTTCATATCATTGAATTAACTAATTTATTTTACTGATGATTTTTAAATTTTTATTTTTAGGTTTCAAAACACAGTCTGCTACTTTATCGACTAAGTCAAATGATTTTGACACCTTATTAGATTCAATATTAGGTGATTAAACATGAAATTTGTGTTTTTTGTTATGAAGGAATTCTAAAAATTCAATAAGATTAAATATAAATTGGAAATTATTATTACAGTTATTACAAAAGTTACAATTAGTGGAAAGTATTATTACAAAATAATTACAAATTTTCTGTAATAAAGTACAAAACTATTAGACCGTTAATTGTTATGGTAACAAAATGCACATTTTTTATTATACTGTAAAATAATATGTATTACTTATTGATTTACTTAATGTTATATTCTTATTGTACACAGCATCATATTTAGAAATCAATATGAAAACTTTTCAGTAAGATAAACATGCATATAATCATAAACTACAAGCATAATAGCTCCTCCTGGGCCCAATCTCAATACCTTTGGCAATAAACCTTTGTATAAAGCTTTAAATCTGAAATATAAAAAAAGAACTAATAAAATATAAATAATTTTTAGTATTCTATCAATTTTTAGGCAACGTTTAGCAAATTGTGTGCAAATTTACAGGTAATACCATACCCTTCATTTTTATAAATAATACAAATAGTATTTAGTGTTCCTTTGTATTGTATATTTCCTTGTGGTCCTTGTATACGACTTTTAGCTACATCAAAAGGTATATTTAAACAAGAAGCTACCGTTCCTGACACGAAACCTAAACTGACCTAAGCAATCAATAATATTTTATTAGAAACATAATACAAGAAATGTTCATAAGCATTATATCATAATTACCTTAGTTCCAAATTCGAGCAAAGGATCTTTATTTACTGGTATATAATTTTTTACAGAATGATAAAATCCAAAATAAAAAGAATTAAATACAGCATTTCTCATTATAGTGGCAGACAGTCCTCTGTAAAGTCCATTTAATCCAAATCCATATTTTGATATAATTTCTCTTGTTACAATAGCAGTCGAAGGTCTTCCAACACGATTCGATTGTTGTTTTACTTTAATAACTTCAAAAGGATTTACTAAAACACCCTCAGTAACTCCAGCAAAAAAGCCAGCACATGAGAATGTCTACAATAATTTTTATGTTAAACTTCTGTTTTAGAGAATATATAAATATATAAATATACATATATATATTAATAAAAATAATGATTCAATCAATCATTGTTACCAAAGGACTAGGTGACGCAGCACCAAATAAGAAGAATTGTTTGTATTGTTCGAATGTAAAAAACTAAAAGAACAAAAATTATAACAAATAAATCATAATATAATCAAAAAAGATCTTTATTACTAAATTATTCAATACCTACTTTTACTGCTCTTTTAGGTGTTTCTACGATAATTGGCGGAAGCAATCCTTTCCAAAGCGCAGTAACACCTTCAGATTTACACATCTTATGCATACAATCTATAATTCCTATAGCAATAAGCAAGAGCATTGAATAACTGCTTTAACATAATTCTTATAATCGCGTTATAAATACCTGTGTAGTAGGTGGCATCTGCTGCTTGCATTCTAACTTGAAGTTGAAATCGTGTTTTAACAAGATCCATTGGATGCATTATACAAACTTCAACAAAGCCTGCAGAACCACCGGCACCAATTTGTATGACGCCTTCTTTTATCAAACTCCTTTGCGGATGTACTTTTTGTTGATACATCTTTTTAGCTTTTTATTTTTAACATCTTTTATAATATCTTATTAATATCACAATAATCAACAATTTTTATTCCTTATATTTATAGGAACATTCACTACGAATAAAATAATATACATAAATAAACCCATATATATTTATATGATGTATTAACTAAGACTGTCTGAAATTAACAGTATCCATTGTAAGAGAGCTTTTTCTTGAATGAAAAGAACTTACAGAATACTCGGGATTTTTCTACTATGAACACATGCTATAAATGTGTTTACTGACTTGCAGTCTATTTTTACATTTAACAATTCTAACCTCTGAAACTTTTCTAACTATTTTTTCAGAACAGTTTCTTAACAAATTTCATTACACCAAATGTACAGTTAACTACTCGATAAATTTAAATAATGAATAAGAAACTTATATTAAATATGTATATCATTATATCAATTATCTTTTTAAGTATAGCAAAAAATTTTTCACATACAGCATTTCTTTATCATCAATGATAATGCATTTTTAAATAATAATATAAATTACTTTATCTTGCATATTGCGTAATTGCACTTTTATTTCTAATTGTAAGAGAATAAATGAAAGCACTATTACAAAATAAAATGATAGATAACTAATAAATAAACAAAAGAATAACTTTTATTACTCTATAGTTACTTAATTATAGAGACGAAAAAACATTTTATGTAGATATAATTAAATTAGTCTATCATGAAAAAATATTGCTTAAATGTTTTCTATAAATACTTTATTGCTTATTACATAGTATATACAAAACTACATAAGAAAAACTTTATACTATTCTCACACATATACCATATTTAGACTTAATACAGAATTTCTATTTATATATACATAAATAAATGAAATAATATATTATTATTAGATTATATTGTAATCCTATTGTACAAACCATTGATATTTTCAAAATCTAATTATTAAGAAAATTTATTTTTAAATATTAAAAGTTTAGCATATATATCAAACGTTGTGACACTGAAATTTCAAAACATTTTAACAGTGGAGTTAATCACTTTGACCTGTAAATGGCTCATATGCCAAGGCTACAAATTAAATATCGTAAAGAAAAGACAAAATATATTGGCTAATAAAAATTCTTTCAAAAAATACCCTACAAGATAAGATATCAAATTGTCGAAAATAAGATTTAACTCTCTATTACTGATTAAAGATGAACAAATATATATATATATATATATATATAGATCATGTTTAACCTACAATTATGCGTAAATAAATAATAGGTTATGAACAAATCACCTTTATTACAGTACATAATAATTTTGCGTTAATTATTATTTTTTTTATCGCAATAAATAAATAAATAAAAATTATATAAAAATAAAAAGATGTATGTAAACCTGTAAACATATAAATAAATAATTTTTATATGTATTTATTGAAATACAAAATTTTGTAAAAAAATATCATAAGTGGGAATGACCTTGAAAATGTTATCGTATAGTGCCAGATCACGATGATTTCAATATATACTGGACTTCAATAGGTTCCTTGTTGTGTAAAACATTCGGAGACGACGAGTTCAAAGTATCTTCGTCAAGCAGTAACAATTAGTTTTTGACGTGCGTTTCGCTATAATCTACACTGCTTATTTTACTTATTTTTTATTTTAATTTTATTGTAAACAATCAGGCAAAATGAGTGCAAGACAGAGAAAGGTATCTAATATAAGTATATATATTGTATAAATATATATACACAAATTATATATATAATATAGTTACAGTTATTAATTAGTTCCTAAGATTCTAGAAAGGTTGCGTAATTCAAGTTATCGAATCTAATTTCGAATAATGAGAAAGAGTTCTTTTTTTTTCTTTTTTTGGGATGAAACAGTTATATTTTTTCTCCTTCAAATTATTTTATCAAATAATTGTGATTTCTTATGAAAAATGTTACACGTTACTTACTGTATAAACTATTGATGGTCATTATTATGATGAAATCATAAATGCAAGCTATGAAATGGATTTATTACTATTTTTTACTACTCTTCTTCGTTACTTCTTAATACAACACATAATGACATATATACACATCTGTTTACACACATATATAATATACGAGCTAAAAGCCACGTGTATATCGCGCCAAGAAGTGTATATATATATATCATATATTATATATATATATGTTACATGACACGTATATACAGTCGGGTAAAGATAGAATGTATTCTTATCTATTCCACAATTTTGAGTATTGTACAGAAATATGGACGATGAGAGGTTTATGACATACAAAAATTTCATTTATTGTTAAGATATAATTAGAATATTTCATTTTTTCTAAAGAAACACGCGCTCTGTGTTCACTAGATGCAATATAGACTTGTGAGTTATAATTATGCACCTCGATGTTTTGCTTTTGTATGTCTTATATCTTTGCATGATTCGTGGTTAAACTTTATTTTTTATTTATTTTGATATATCTTTTTATTCATTATTTTCTTCATTTGTTTAATATATGACAGGCACATTTTAATTACATGTATAATATATCGTTATTTCCAAAGGATTGAATTTTATTAATAGAATTTTATTTTGATTATAAAATTTAAACTCGAATGCGCATAATTATTAAGGTATTATTAATTATGATACTATGTTTATGATGCAAATTTTGTGCTTAATTATTTTTAGAAATATTTTTTATATCTATATTCTTATTGATATATTTTTTTTTTAGCTGAAGTCTGGAAATGAGAAAGTCTATGAGAATGTATCATCATCCAGTACGAAGAAAAGTACCAGTCAACTTGGGAGAAAATATTTTATAATAGTTGCTTTACTTGGTGCATTATTCCTTGGTTATATTGCAATAGCTAATGATTTAAAGCCAATAAGAATTGGTAGTAAAGTTATTGACACATTAGCATTTTCATTAAATATACAAAAGCCTTTTTATGTTGTTATCATTGATGCTGGATCTACTGGTAGTCGTGTATTAGCATTTAGTTTCCATGAGTCAATTCTAAATCGTCATCTAGTACTAGATGCTGAATTATATAGTGATACTAAACCTGGATTAAGTGCATTTGCTGACGATCCTAAATTTGCTGCTAAATCTCTTATTAAATTGTTGGACAAAGCAAAGACAGTTATACCACAATCAGAATGGGTTAATACACCGCTTAGTATGAAGGCTACTGCTGGCCTTAGATTACTACCTGGACATAAAGCAAATAATATACTTGAAGAATGTAGTAAACTTTTTGAATCATCCGGCTTTAAGGTATCCAAAAATGCTATTTCTATAATGGACGGAGCCAGTGAAGGAATTTTTTCTTGGTTTACTGTAAATTTCTTATTGGATAAACTTAATTCCCATACATCTGAAAACACAGTAGCTGCACTTGATCTTGGAGGGGGCTCTACGCAAGTAACATTTGCACCAAATAAAATGCAAGCAAAAGAATTGAAAGAACATGTCTATGCTATTAATGCCTTTAGTCATAATATGAGTGTATATACGCATAGTTATTTAGGAATGGGTTTAATGGCAGCTAGAAAAGAAATTTTGATGCATGGAATGAATATAAAAAATACTACTGACAAAGGCCCAATAGTAATCAGATCAGAATGCATAAATCCAATTGTAAATACTGAATGGAGTTATGGAGGAAAAAATTATATAGTTAAAGGACCTGTTAATGGAACACTTAAAACAGTTAAGACGCAAAATTTTGCAGGAGGTGATGAGAATAGACCGATTGTAAGATTTTCAGAATGCTTAAAGATTATAGAAAAATATGTCAATACAATAAGCAATAAGCCGATAGGACTAAACACTCATGAAATATATGCTTTTTCTTATTACTTTGAACGCGCGACTGAGGTAAATTTACATATTTTTATTTTTCTATCTTTTCTATTCTCTGTATAATTTAATTTAAATCAATAATTAATTACTACAGGTAGGTTTAATAGATCCCTTCACTGGTGGTGCTATACACTTAGGTGCTTTTTTGAAACAAGCTACGGAAACTTGTGATTATCCTAATACAGATCAACCATTTATGTGCTTGGATTTGACATTTATTTATGTCTTGTTACATAATGGTTTTGGCTTAGATCCTTCTACAAGGTTATTTGTAAGTAAAATTTATGTGAATATATATATATTTATTTAAACAATGATATGAATCTAAAATATAAATAAGAAATATATAAGATTATATTTGGTTAGTGAAATGAATGTTTCTGTTGCAGTTGTATAAGAAAATCAATGGACATGAATTAAGTTGGGCTTTAGGAGCTGCCTTTAATGTATTACAAAATGGTCTTTAACGTTTATAGGAAATATAATATTAATAGATGGAAAATTAGTGAAATAGAACAATTATCAATTTTTAGTAAAAGTATTGAATATAGTTGATATCAGCAAATTTTAATATGCAAGACAAGTCTTACAAAATATAATTTATAGTGACTTTACAATGGAAAACTATAGATTATTAATATTATATTCCTAATAAATATTAATATTAAGATTTTTATTTTCATAATATTATGACTTATTCAATACAAATTTTAACATTGACAAGTGAATTTAAATGCTTCGTTTATCATATGAAATTGTTTATTTTATAATAATAATATTTTTTTCATCTAATTATTGTTTTAAACTGTAGTATTTCAAATTTAAATTATTAGCTTTAAAGTCAAGGCTGTTTTATAAATGAAGAATGATATATGATCAGTGATATACACACTCTACATACGCACAAATATGAATAATGTTATAATGTTACTCTAATAGTAATAAAATAATTTTAAATAGAAACGTTATTTCTGATATATATTTAAATAAAAATAAAATTAGAATATGTGTACATTTAACGATTCAATTAATTATAAAGGTATTAAATAAGATTCATATAAAACAAACAAAAATATTAAATTTTATCTTACTTTTTTTTTAATAATCCGATGAACTCGTCAATTTATTACGATGACCATAAAAGTATATTGTACTTTATCATTTAATGATTTGTATTATATTTATATAAGTCGAATGAAACAATGAATACACTGCTTTCTAAAATTTCTCCTTCTTGCTGTAATAAAAATAAAACATATATATATATATATTTTTCTCTATAAGATAAAAAAAACATATGAAAGAAAAATGTTAATAAAACGTTACTTTAGCAGTGACTCCAATAAGATTATCGGCATTAACAAATAATTTATCTTTTAATGATATTATTATGAAGTGCATTAAATCAAGATTGGATTGGATAAAATTAACAAAGTTTTCAACGTTAATTTTATCCAAACTTGCATCTATTTCATCCAAAATAATAAATGGTGCAGCTTCATATCTATAATATAAATGTAAATAGATATTACATTTAAACATATCGTAAATTAATTAGTAAATATTAAGATAAGCTGTACCTGTGCATCGCAAATAGTAAAGCTAGAACAGCAAATACTTGTTCACCTCCTGAAAGACTCGATAAGACATTAAAATTTTTCCCTGGTACCATGCAACTGTAATTTATGTCGTTTAAATATGGTTCTTCTGGATTGTGCGGAACAAGGAAAGCTTGAGCAGACTTATTTTTAAGTAAATACTGTAAAAAGTAATAAGATTTAAAACAAAAATGATATAAATTAAAATAAAATAAATATCTCTTACTTTATAAATATAATCTACATGAAAAGTAAGATAGTCAAAACATTTCATAAATCTATTAATTCTTTCTTCTTTTACTTTTGTAAATTTGTTTTTTGCAATATTAGCAGCATTGCGTATATTTTTTATAATTTTATTTATTATGTTCAACTTCTCGTAAACTAACATCAAGTTTTCATCTGCCTGTATTATAATTAATAAATTACTGGTTAATAATTAAAAAATAATTACTTACAATTGAATAATATAATATATTATCTCATCGAAATATATTATTGATATTTTTATATATATTACGTATTAATTAAAACCTTCAAATTTGGAGCCGATATTAATTCCAATTTATGTTTTATTGCATCAATGTTTATTTCTAATTTTCTTTTGACGTTATTGAATTGATCTTCATTAATTGTTTGCAATTCATGCAACATAGATGAAAAATTTATTTTTGATAAAATATTATCTTCACTTTGTCCTACTGTATTTGAGCTTGAAGTATTTATTGAAGATGTCCATGAAGAATCACTTAGGGTTTTTTGATTAGACATAGGAATTATTATATCTTCCATCTAATGCAAATGAGTAAAAAAATATTTAAGTTAAATTTTATACAATTTGTATATTATAGTTTATGTGTATTCATATATATAAAAAAGAAATTAATTTAATAAAGTAATTTAACCTGACAGTTTTTAAGTATACTATCCGTTTCTGCTTTTTTTTGGTTAATTTTTATTGCAATTATCGTATCTTCTCTTCTTGTTTCTAAAATCAATTTGGTAATTATACCAATCTGATGTCTGCATAGCGCTACTTCATTTTTCATTTTAATTACTTCCGTTTTTAAATTTGTATGAATGTGGCTTAAATTTTGTAATTCATTGTTCTGTTTATTAATAACATCTGTAATTGCAGACTCTTCTTCAAGTGCTATTTTTAATTGTTCTTCAGCAGTTTGAATAGCATTTTTATACTTTGTTATCTCATCTATGGTAACGTGTATATATACAAAATTAATATATTAAGTATATATAATAACATATTAACAAATTAATGTGCTAAATATTTAAAAGTTATAATCAAGTATTGAAGTAATTTAAAACCTTCTGTATTATGATGTATTTCTAAATCTAATGCATTTCTTATGCAATTACATTGATTTTCTAACTCCATTTCTCGTTTTTTTTGTTGCCCACGTATTCTGTGAAAGATATGTTATAAAATATATATAATATTATTTATTTAATATACTAATAATATAATAAAACAAATACCGTAATCTGCCATTTTCATATTCACGAATATCGGCAACGTTAATATTTTTACAAAACATAGAAAATATTGCATTTTCCACTTTTTTTTTTTCATTTTCAATATTTTCAATATTTTTCTGTCTTTTATTCACAATTTTCTGAGTTGATTCTATATTATCCTACAAAAAGATAAAAAGAAAAATGTATATATATAAAATTAATAATAGTTAAAAGAATATATCTAATTATAATTAATATTAATGCTAGCAAAATATATTAAATACTTACAACTATTGATATTAGTTGGTGATTTATGTTTTCGATATGTGTTTCCAAATAAATTACTTGTTTTTTCTGAAAATAAACATATTATATAAATCAGATACTACAAAAAATCAATAATATATTCACAAAGGACACTTACAATATTGTCTAAATCGACACGACTGTATTTTAATTTGTTAATGAGACTCAAAATTTCAGAGTTTATTGTACTCAGCTCAGATTGTTTTTTAAAACATTTTAAAACCTCCTTCATTTTTTTAATTAAAGTTTCCTAAAATTATTCTTATTAAAATCAAAATTGTTATTTATATAATTATATATAGAAAAGAAAAGAAATAAGAACTTTTTGTAACTTCATCTCTTGTGTTTGCTTATCCTTCCATACAGTAGCTTTGGTTGATAGTTCAAAAGATCCTCCAGAAATTAAGCCTGATTTCTGGTAATAACTTCCATCAAGTGCAACACACTATTATATAATAAAAATATTTTAATGAAAGATAAAATTAATTAATACTTATTAAAGTATAATAAGCATACAATTTGTAAGTTACTTACTGTGTATCTCTGATTCGAATGAATTTCATATGCAACTCTTCTAGCATCTTCTGGTGTTTCACATAAAAGCGTATTTTTAGTCACAAATAAGATAGCATTAGAAATTTCTTTAGGAAAGCATTCTATTACATCATACAATAGCTGCACATTTTGTAGATCACTCATAGTTCTATGAACAGATGAACACTTGAAAATTTTGCTGTTGGATTTGAAATTTTTACTTACATAATGTTTATTTATATTTTTAAAAAATAATACTTCAAATTATGTCGAAGCTGGTCACTGCGAGATTGAATCTTTAAAGAATCAAGTGGTAAAAATGTTTCTACACTTATTTGTTGTTGTTTCAAATAATCAATGCATTTTCTCGCCACTTTTTCTGTTTTAACAACGATTGCATCTTTGAAATGCCAAAGTACTTTAATTACAGCAATATTATATCGTTCATGAATTGGTTTACACAAAGTAAATAAACGGCCATACTGAAAGCATAAAATATAACATAGTTATAGAAAAGAAAAATTTTAAAGTTAAAATTAATTAATAAGATATAAAACTACCACTTCTGGAAATAAATCTTTTAAAACTCTAATTGTATTTAATTTTTCGCATTCTCTTGCAGTTACGAATTTATCTACTTGAATAGCATCTAATTTATTTGTAATTCTATTGAGTTCCATTTGTGTTTCTTCCATAATAACATTATTTTGTATTATTTCATCTTTAAGATTATGTTTAAGTGTTTTTTGTTCTTCTAAAGTAACTTCAGTTGTTATTATATACTGCTCTAATAGGTTTACTCGCTTTTCTGTTTCTTTTAACATGAATTGTAATCTTTTCTTTTGATCTTCCAATTCAACTCTCTTTTGTTTTTCATTATCAAGTTTATTTTGATCGTTCTCTTGGTCATACTTAAGAGAATTTAGATTTTTCGTTTGTTTTTCACACTTTCCTTCTACTTTACCTTTTAAATAATAATAGGTTTCTACCTTTATAAAAAAAATATGTAAATTAAAATTTTATATTGAATTAAAAGAAAACATAATTAAAAAAATATATTATAAAGACTATGTAAATATTGTATAATACTTGAGCATTGTCCAGTTCAAAGTTACTTTGTTGCGATTCAAGTTCACTTGAAACGCTTTGCGTTAAATTAATTTTTAATGCTTCTATTTTTGCCAATTCATTTTTTAAATCTTCCATAGTCTTATGATGTACTTCATTCGCATGTTGTGCTTTAGTTAAAGATTTATGAATAAATGAAATCTTCTGTTGTAAATAAGAAATTTTTTCTTTTGCAGCGGTTAACTGTGTAGTTTGTTGAGCCTGTTGTAAATTTGTTTTTGTCAAATTATCTTCCATCATTGCTTCTTGATCCATTATTTCAAAATATATTTTCTTCTTTTGTTCCAATATAATTTCTGCCTTTCTTTTCTCATCTTCATATTTATCCATTTTGGATTTATTGTCGTTCCAAAGTAATTGTAAATTCTCAAGATCTCTTTTTATATGGAACAATCTAAATAGTTGTAATTCTGTTTTTTTATCTTGCTAAATATTTTAAAGAAGATAAAGAACATAAATCATAATGTAAAATGTTTTTTAGAGTACAATAACAAGTTAACATACATATTCCTTTCGTAATAAATTATATTCTTTTGCTTCCTCTTGCTGTAATATAAGACGTTTCTTTTCAACTGTGAGGCACTTTTTTTTTTTAATCATATGATGAAAATCTAGATCACATTTTTGCATTTCGTTTTTTAATCTACATAAGTAAAGGTAGATATTAAATATTTTCCTTATAACTTAAAATAATCAAATAATTTAAAAAAGAATAATTATTTCTTATATTACGTTTTGTATTCCGATTTTAGTTCGGCAGACGTGCTAATTTCATCCAACATAATAGAAATTTCTTTAGGATTTATTACACTCATTGAATCAATACTTCCTTGAAATATTAGGAAATTCTTACTTTTTACATTAAGTCCAAGCGATATAAGTTCATGTATGTAAAATTCAAATTTAACAATCTAAACATTTTATTATATTATAAGAGTTATTGTAATTTACATAAAATTGAATTTCTATTTACTTAATAAAAGGAAAATATCTTTTTTATTTTACCTTGTTATTTATACTATATATATTGGAAGAATTTTGAATTTTACGGGTAAATTTCTTACCCTTACCTTCTATTTCAAAAATAGCTGTTACATGTGTACTACAAATAACGATAATAATTCTTTTGATTATAATGATATCAAACAAAAGAAAATAATGATATCATAAATAAAAATGAAAAACAAAAACAATGGTAATATAAAATCAAATACCTATGTGATATTAATGTTCCATCAGACTTATGGGATATAAGATCATTTAATCGATGAGCACGTAAACTACTAATTTTCTCTCCCATTACAAAACTAATCGCATCCATAATATTAGATTTTCCTAGAAATATATAAGCATATATATATATATATATATACAATATATATATTGAGCAAATATTTTGTGAATTCATTACAAAAATGAGAATATACAATAAATAATTAAGAATGTATGTATATATATTACCAGTGCCATTTGGTCCAATAATTGCACAAAAAGGCTTAAACGGACCGATAATTACTTCACCACAAAATGATTTAAAATTATAAAGTATTATTTCCTTCAAATATATGCGCATTGTAAATCTTTTTTTCTTTGTAATGGAGAATATCTGAAAGTCTTTGTGTTAAAAGTATTTTTAAACGGTAACAGTTTTTTAAAAAACCATTAAACACTAACGGTTCTACAGTATATAAAATTTAAATTATATATGTACATATACGTACTACTAATGTCAAATATGATATACACAAATCTTATTGATGAAAACTTTTTATTTTTAATTTGTTATAAATAATTAAATTTTTACTAATATAATTAATTCTACAAAAATAAATAATAAATATTAACGATAAAAACTATTTTTATATAGATTTAAGCTTAGATAAATGCTATAAGTATTTCTTAACTAGTACTATGTAGAACAATTTAGTAGCCCGCCAAAAATTTATAAATTTAATTATATGTGTCGCTTAAGTTTTCACACTTGTTATGGCGGGAAAAAGAGAACAGGTTCTATATTCAGTAGTATAATATTTAGAGAGGCAGACATACACTATAAGAAAGAAAGGTTACGTTTGTTTAGATTGATATTTCCATTGCAGTGATATTATTGCTATATTTAATAATTAATAAATAAATATATTATACATATTAGACATCGTTTACATATTTATTTACATTTAATTATTTAAATTAAATCAAAATTTTTATAATAATCTTAAAAAAATTGAAATATGTACTATGGAAGAAATTAGTTTAAAAGGCAAACAATTTCTTAATTATTCTAATTGTTCGGATAATATGTTTAGTAAGAAATCATAATATTTGTTTTTAAAGCAGTAATAATAATTTTATACTTTTTTAGATACAAAATCAAAGAGTACTACACCCGCAGTTCAAATAAAAGATAAAGAAAAGATACAGAAGACTGTAACAGTAAAAAGAAAAAGAAACGAAATTAGCGAAGAAAGTTTTCAATCCTCTGATGAATGTTTCTCCCCCGAAATTAAATATACTGGTAATAATTGATATATTATAACACCAAGTTTGCATAAAGTAATTCTATTAATTTTAAGGCATTTTTTCTAGGCCCTCCTGTAAGATATAAACTCTCTTATAAAAAAGACGGACAACCTGAGATTATTAAAGAGATTATTAAAGAGACTTCAAAATGAATGCAAAATTGAATAAGTGTTCCGATAACGAAATATATCATTTGTTGATGTCTGATATAGAAAGTAAAATTCCTGTAATTAAATTACACAGAATTGCAATCAATGATCATTTGGTAGAACCTAACAAAAACAAAAATATAAATTATTTCGAATCCGATGAATTATTTGACTCGAACAAATCCATGTCAAAGAATAGTTCCACTAGAAAATCCACAACTTCATTGAAAATTAAATTGAGACGTTCTACGGAGCAAAGCAATTATAAAATTGATAATAGAAGGTAAGAATATAAATATGATCATGTTTTTGTTTGTTTACTGTTAATTCTGTTTACATTTTGTATAATATTCAAATTTTTTTTTTAGTAATAAGAAGATTACTAAAAACATAAAGGAAAACAATGATCCGGTGGAATCACCACGTAGAATAGAAAGACGTCGCAGTCGACCTAAAAGATTCAGTGATTATGAATGTGATATAGCTCCTGATTTTGATTCTTTAAGATTAAGAACAAGAAGAACTATTAATTGCAACGAGGATCTTACTAACCATAATTCATCTTCAGAGCATAATAAACATGAAGATAGTGATTTTAAAGGACGTTTAATAAAACAGAAACAATTATCAGAAGTATTAAATGATACAGAAGAAAGTATACAAATTGTAGATGATAATCAGTTACAAAATATTACAGATACACCTAAGAAAGCAACTAAACGTATTGCTCGTACAAAATTTACAATAGATATAATGGATGAAGATTTAAATAATACTGATAATACTTTATTATTAACTAAAAAACATAGACAGACTGCTAAGAATAAATTATTAGATGAACAAAATAGAGATAATGACGAAGAAGAAATAAATGATTTATGCGATGGTATTAAGATGATGTCAAATAATGTTTTAACACCAAAAAAGAAAAATAATAGGCAGGAACAGAAAGAATCCAAAGATTTGAAAAATATAAGGACACCAAAAGCATCTGTTTCATTTAAATTAAATAATTTGACACCATCTATGGAAAAAAGAACTTCATTATTAACAAAGCCATTAACACCTTTACAACAAAGTAGATCTAAATTACATGTAAGCGTTATACCAAAATCATTACCTTGTAGAGAAGAAGAATTTAATAATATTTTCACATTTTTGGAAGGAAAATTAAAGGATAAATGTGGAGGGTATGTTGATAGTAAACTATCATATTAATATCATGAAAGATTTTTATTTCCATAAGTATCAAATATTTTTAATATTTGTTTATATATAGATGCATTTACATAAGCGGAGTTCCTGGAACAGGTAAAACTGCAACTGTAAATGAAGTAATACGTTGTTTAAAAAGATCAGTGGCAAAAGGAAAACTGGATGATTTTAACTTTTTTGAAATTAATGGTATGAAGTTGACAGAACCGAGACAAGCTTATGTGCAAATTTGGAAGCAGATGAATAATGGTAACACTTGTACATGGGAAAAAGCATATCATGAACTTGAAAAACGATTTACTAGTAAAAATTCTAAAAGGCTAATGACTTTGTTACTTGTAGATGAGGTAAATTGTCCATATAAATTTATTTAATTTATAATTATTGAATTATGTATATATTAATATTTCTCTAGTTTGCCTTATTAATGCATGTAAATATGTATTGTCTTTTTTTTTTATCGTTTGATTTATTTAGACAATTCCTTTTTCTGTTTTGTTTGTAAATATAGCTTGATCTTTTGTGCACAAAACGACAGGATGTAGTTTATAATTTACTAGATTGGCCTACTAAAGCGAATGCACAATTAGTTGTTATTACCATAGCTAATACTATGGATTTGCCAGAAAGAGTATTAATGGGTCGTGTTACTTCACGATTAGGTCTTACGCGATTAACATTTCAACCATACAATCATAAACAATTACAAGAAATAGTATTAACAAGACTTAAGGATTCAGATGCATTCAGAAGCGAAGCTATACAATTAGTTGCACGGCAAGTAGTAAATATTGTTATCCAAATCTTTTTGAATTTCAAGTGAATTAGTTATTCTTTATACATTTATTCAACATATTTCATAAATACAATTTTTTATATAATAGGAAAGTATCTGCTGTATCTGGAGATGCTCGTAGGGCTTTAGATATATGTCGACGTGCCACTGAGATTGCAGAACTGCATGAAAGAGAAAAAGTTACCATGCAAGATGTAAATGAAGCTCTATCAGAAATGATTGAAAGCTCTAAAGTTCAAGCTATAAAACATTGTTCAAAAATGGAGCAAATGTTTTTGCAATCTATATCTGCACTAGTAACACGAACTAGTATCGAAGAAGCTTGTTTTAAAGATGTATATCATCAACTTTGTTCTGTATGCTCCTTTGAAGGTTTGTATGTTAGATTAAAATTAGTAACAAACAACAAAAAATTTATTTGTATTATTTTTATAGGTATTCGGATACCTAATATAACAGAAGTATTTGCTATATGTGGAAGATTGGAAGCTAGTAGATTGATAATACGTGACAATGCACGGATGGATATACATCAAAGAATTTTGTTAAATGCATCAGCAGATGATATTCATTTTGCATTACAACCCATTAATCTTAATTAAAAATATGTATTTGTTTTTTTTTCTTAATTAAATTCTTAATGACTGACTGTTGTGCAGTATATATTTTATGATTGTTTCAAACGTATTTATACAATATTTTATAAGTAAGAAAAATGAAAATAAATTTCAAAGAAACGATGGATCTACTATCATATATATATATATATATGTATGTATATGTGCCTAAATTTGTACAGAATATTTATATAAGTCTATATTAATAGATATGAATTGCATAACTCGTTCTGTCTATAAAGGTATATAATTGTAACTCTTTCATCTAACATAATCCATTTGTGTGTTAACAATTTTGTGTAACAAATATATGGTTTTATATCAATTAGCCATTTAATTACATACATTTTGTGTTATAAAATTATTTTATACTTTTATATACGAGAAATGAATGCTGAAAATATTGATGAAGTTATTCTTAGATTACATAATGACCATAATTGGAAAGACATTGTGAATTTAGCTTCCGTTATTGATAACTCAAAAAACTATAGATTATTTTGGGTACTTCCAACTTTAGATGATTTAAGTTGGATGACTGAAATAATTAAAGAGTATAAAATATTAGGAATAATTAGTATAGGCTGCGGTTGTGGCTTGATCGAGTGGTTATTGCAAAATTTTTCTGGTAAGTACTTATAGAGTACAGAAATTTTGAAATCGTTCAAGATATATAAATTTTTTACTAAAAACTAAATAAATATTAAATTTTTTTTCCAATTTTTAGGTTTAAATATTATTGGTATAGAACTGGATATTTCATGGTGGCGAAGTAAATATGCTCCTCCATTATTTCTTGAAAATGTTATTTTTATTAATGAAAGTAAAGGGAATAACTATTTGGTACCAAAAGATCATGCAGTTTTATTCTGCTACTTTAATAATGGAGAAGCCTTTTGTAATTACATAGCTAATTATGAAGGAAACATAATATTTGTTATTGGACCTGCAGAAGACCAAGAACGTATTACAGATCCACTTCCATTCGATGAGAAATTTGTCAAATACAATTGGAAACTGCTTACAAAAAGACCAATAATGAATTTTAAAAATTATATTGTTGTGTATACTAGATAATATTGTGTTTGTTTGATTATTTATGTTAATGTGTACTGCTTACATATAGATTCTTGAAGTCTTTGACGCTCAGAGAATTAATAAAAGTTGATAGAACAACATGACTAATAGTAAATCAGTTTTCAAAGAATAGAAAGAAATAAAATATATAACAGTGCAGATATTGAAATAAAATCGAAGAATATTTTTCTTATACTTTGTAACAAATTTCAATTTCATAACTTAACTATTTACCTCTCTTGGGCATTCATATATTACCTAATTGAAGTATACGATTCTGTCTTCTTTCTACCTTAACTGGTTAGCTTTGTTATTTCATGTAATTGCTTTAATTAAATAATTAAAAAAAAATAAATGTATTGCATTAATAGCTAATTATTTCAAGAATTAATAAATTTCATACTTTGATACTTATATATATTTTTTACTGTTTGATCGCTTATATGTACTTAGTTATAAAATGTAATTAATATCTTCTGTACGGCGCTACAATTATATTGTTGTTGTTCTAATGTTACTATAAGTTTAATGAAATCATTTTGAAAATTTAGTGTAATAAAAATAAAGAAAATAAAGTAAATAAACCTTACACCTTAAATTTTGTTTATTCTATATTTTTAGGTTAAGTTTTTATTGTGTTGCATTGTTGAACTCGTTAAAATGTCATCTATAATTATGCATAGAAAAAAAATATCCAATTTCATTTAGAAAAAACATTGGTGATCTTGAAAACATTAAAAAGAATAATATAATGATCATGTGCACCCTTTACAGTCATTCTAAATTTGATGTAGCCATACTTCATATCTTTAAATCCAACAGAGACATTCAGATGTTCTGCTTCTTGTGATTCTTTATGTATATGATATATTTAAATAGATTATTTATTTCATATATATAGTTTATATATTTTATTATTTTATATAATAAAATAGTAATAGCATAAGTATTATAAAATTTAAATACTTATTTATTTTTAAAATTATCATCAATTGATATCGAAATGATATTATCGATTTGCGATTATCGATAGTTGCTAAAGATGAGTGACTATTAGAGACAGCTTTATTGGTTATAGGTTATAATTTTTTAATCCGAAGTTTACGAGTTAAAATAGTGATATTAATTTATGGCGCCATTGTTTTAATCATATTAGTGATAATATAATATTTAAGTGATTATTTGTTTTATTCATAAGTTTATTATAAAAGCTAAGGTATGTCGACGAATGAAGGTAATATAAATATTGGAACATATTCAGATGGAAGGAATAAGGAAAAAATATTTTGCTCTTTCTGCCCATCAAAGATACTTAATGCAGAAACTGCTGTTTTTGTTACAATGGAGGTAAATTACATTAAATATATTTGAATAATTTAATTACTTTAAAGCTTTTATAAATTATTTTCTAATCTGAATGTAACGTAAACTTTATGTTCTAGCAAGTATTAGTAAAATATCTGATGATACAAATTTTACATTAAAACATGTAATCATTTTTAGTTTGCACTACCGCACATACATTCTAAAGGAGAAGGCGAAGGCAATCAACAAGAAACGATCACAGAGTATTGGTATATAGAAGATATGTTTGCGTTTGAAAATATTGGAGTATCTCATACAGTAGGAAATATAAAATATTTAGCGTGTGCAGATTGTGAAAGAGGTCCAGTTGGTTGGCATGATTTAGCTACAAAGAAATCTTACATCGCTGTGTCTAGAGTTAAGCACGTTAAGTTTTAAGTCTGACTTTTATAATTTTATATACAAGATGAAAAAAGTATTTGTTGGCCTATAAAAAACGTGAAAACTTATAAAAAAATGTTTTACCAAAGACAAGGATGATCAATTATCTAAAGTAATTAAAAGTGTCTGTTGAGGAAAGGGAAAGAAATATAAATATGTATATGTACGTCCACGAACACACACACACACACACACACACACACACACACACACACACACACACAATGCGCATCATACACGACACATATATATATGTGTATAAAAATTTCTGTAGGTATATTGAATATTATTCACTGTCTTTATATGCGAATGTAAGTAAAACGAATAAGAGCAATAAGATTGTATAAAGTAAAAAGTACAACATTACATGCTTGTTTTGTATGTCAATTTTCAAAATACAAATGCAAGGGAAAAGGTATACATACCTTACATCTGAACGAATGGTTTAATATCAAAGGATATATATATTATTATATGTTATGTATATATACATAACATATACACATAACATATATTTAATGTATTTTTGACAAGAAGAAGGATGCTTAGACATGGATTGGTCTAGGCATAAAACACGTCGCTAGTTTAATCGACATTTTAATATTTAATCACGTTACAAACACAGCCGATAAATCAGATAATTAATCGTTACGATCATAATACGTTTACAGTGATCAATAAACCCGCTTACGATTAAAAATCACTTGTCAATGTTTATATAATACGTATGCATCCGTTCGAATCAGTATAATCTTTAATGTTAATCGTGATTTATATAGTGTCTCCCCATTTTTATGCGTGTCATCGTTTCTTTTTCGTATAACTTTTTTCTCTCTGTTTATTTCTGTTTATTTTTCTTTTCTTTTTTTTTTATTTTCGTTTATGTTTACGATTATTACGCGTGTGCGTTATCCTACGCGCGTATCGCATATACGCGGGAGGAGAAAACTAATCTTTAAGAATCATTTATTTTTCTTTCTTTCTAATTTGCCTTAAATATTGCAAAAATAATCGTGCGCTCTTTCACGCTGTTATCGGCTTTTAAACATCACAGCTTTATCTAACGCAGATTGTTACGAAGTAATATATTCGTTTCTTTTTCATTACGCGTATCCCTTAACAATGCAAGTGTTTAAATATACGTGCTATATAAGTGCTCTTTAGTTATAATTCATAATGTTAATTTGCGACGACGGCTTTGTGTGTGTTATGTATATATGTATGTATGTTGTATGTATGTATGTGTATGTGTATGATGTGTGTTTGTATGCAATATTTGGTGTGTATATGCGCACACGTGTCTCTAATCGCCGTATAATTTTTTAGGCAATACAATGATAATAACAATAACAATAACAATAATGAATAATAATAACAAGAATAATTGTATTACAGGATAATAATGTCTTTTTATAATTAGAATAGTACCGAAAAACGAAAAATAATAACAATAACTAAGAGCAGTAAGAACAATTTTTATAAATTTAATGAGAATCTTATTTGCGTGATCTTTGTGTGTTCATTTTTTTGTCTTCTTTTCTTTTCTTCTCTTCCACCGTACCTCTTTCTCTCTTTCTTTCTCTCTCTCTCTCTCTCTCTCTCTCTCTCTCTTTCTCCCTTTCTTCCTGCTTTTATATCACATAAGTTATAATAAGGCTCATCTTTACATAAATTTATCATTTCATTTTTTTCGACACTACGAATCGCGCTTCGATTTTTGTAATCACATCACATATTATGTTATTTACATATTTATAAATATTCCATTTCTATTTTCTCCTCTATTTCTATTATTTTCTTTTTTTTTAATCAACAGATAAAAGAAAAAAAAAGAAAAAGCGACATTATTATTTTAATTAAACGTAAATGAAATCGGTACAACAAATAAAAATCTTTTAGATTATAGGAAAATTTATTATTAATAGATCGGCGATTTAGAATAATTTGAGAGATACAATCTCTTTAAGAGGATGAAAAATATGAGAGTAGTTCCTTTCGATCTTTTTTTTTTTGATATTGTTATTAATTTTTTTAAACCGTAAACACGAATATTATCGATGTTTGACACAACAGATACAGTTAAAGCCGTGATATTACTTTGCGAGAGATTTCGGTGCTTCACCATGGGATACTAATACTCTTATTTTTTTTTTATATAAATTTTTTACTTTTGCGATGATTATCTAAAATTAGTAACAAACGGTTTTTTATTTTTATTTCCTTTTTTTTTTAGTTTTCTTCATATAAGTATATATATAAGTAGGCGTACGGCACTTGCATAAGCACACAAATTACGCGTATTCGCGGTTGACCTTTTTTTTTGCATGATATTTTAATGAGTGCAACTAACAATATGAGAATAAGGACGCCATTGTGAAGTTAGCATTTTATTTACTGGCATTTCGTGGAAAAAATACGTATTTGATTTTACATGTATTCATTATTATTTTTCTTTCATTTTTTTCTCTTTTAACATTTATTTCAAATATTTTAATCCTCAATTTTCGTATAGTACAAAATTTATGCATTGATGAACAGCCAGAGATTTGAAAAAAGAAAATGAATTACATATGTTATTTTGATGTTCTTGTAAACGTAGAAATATGTGATAATATTTTATCTTGTTATGGGGAGTTAATTTATTTTTGTTAATCGTTTATTTAAATAAATTTGCGCAAAATTTTATAGAATTATATTGGATTAAAATACAACTTGTTATTCTGCAAGATGCCAGTGAATTACGATAAATGCTAACTGCGCAAAGGCAGTGAAGACTTTGTAGGATTATGTGTTTTGGTCCGTGGAGCGTTTAAACGTTAGTAACATTAATTAATTAAATAACTAATTAGCAGTCCTATCACCTAGAGGTGTTCTTATTTCATTCTTTTTCTTTCATTTTTCTTTTCTTTCCGTATTAATCTACAACAACGTGAAATTTATAAACGTAGGTGATTAGAGGGTTGTCATTTTACTCGACAATGCTGTTTTGTTTAATGTATTTTTGTCTTTAATTTCATTGCAAAATATTGCTTCCCATTGTTCTTGCCCCTAAATTTTTTTTCTTTTTTTTTTTTTTTACGTAACGTTCATCGTTCTTTCTCTCTTTTTTTTATTTTTTTATTTAATCAGAAAAATTTTGTCACTTATTGTTAGATATTTCTTGAAAAATTACGAATATTATTTAACACAGCTGAAGCCTTTCTTTTATTTTCCTTTTTTTTAATTTCATATAGGAGTTATAATATATTTAAATAATATATTACCACATATACTCTCTCCCAAAAATTGAAAATTTTCAAATTTTACGCGTTGCACATTTCACTGAAATTGTTCGATTTTACGATCATTTGTAATCGGTTTTATAATTTCCTTCTTAACATTTGTTTTCTCTCTCTCTCTCTGTCTCTCTTCTTTTTCTTTCTTTCTTATTGTTTATAACACGGCGAAACACTTTCATTCTACGCAATATTCGTTGTGTCGATTTATAACAATTTAAATTTCAACTTCTAGCGAAGTTTATTGCATGCGCATAAACTGTGCCATTCGTCTGTGCCATTGCTGTTATTTTCTCTTTGAACCGAGTCAATACAAATCATTCCATACTTTTTTCTTCTTATTATTTTTCCTTTCTTTTCATTATTATTATTTTTTTTTAATTTCATATTTTCCAAAATTTCTCTACGAATATTTTGTTCGCTTTTGTCCACCTCGACTCGATATATCCCCATAAGAGTATTATTTTCAATAAGCTTAATATATAATATGAGTGAATAACGTTAAAATTTATAAAGACATCGCCAGCAAAACGAAAACATCTATGAATTATCGAGATTTCGCGCAGCTCTTTAAGTATATATACATATATAATGTATATATGATATTATATTATTCAGGTTGTGTACCAAAGGAACAGATCTTTCTTCTTTTTATTTTTTTTTCTGTTAGAACAATCGTCTGCCATCTTGTTTTCAATCGTCCATTTTCATCGTTTATGTTTATTCATTTATTTATTTTTCTTTTATCATTTTTTGGTTAATATCTAGCATAATTTTATATACATACATATATATACACATATTTATATCGTCGATGAATTATTTATCTATTTACACCTCTTTATTAAGAATTATGAAAAACGAACGATCGCGAGAAAATAAACATTCTTTTTATTAATTTATTCATTTTATTATCGTTATTTTTCTGTATTTTTTTTTTATTTATTTAAATTTAGGAAAATTTCAGAAGCAAGAAGAAACGTGTATATACGCGATCGTTGAATGTTTTTTGCACGGAGACGGCCATTGTTGATGATCCATTAATTTATCCTTTAATTTATTTTTATCATAATCATCACCATCATCATCATCATCATCATCGGTTTAGCGTATCGTTGTTAAAACAATGAATCCGTGCTTCGAACTTAATCGTATCTGGCAGTGCTTAAAAAATACGTATATATATATATATCTTTCTTTTTCTATACATGTACGTATTTATATATGTATATATGTATGTATGTATTTAAGTACGATGTTGACGATCAAGAAGATATTTTCGAAATTTCGTAAAGCAGCGATTAATATTAATGTGTAATACGAGGAAGTCATTGTAAGACTCCGAAAAAACTGAGACGGATGAAAAAAGCCGTTTTTTATAAGTATTCTACCTACTATATCTTTGAAAAGCACATTCGCTCTTTTTTTTTTTTTAAACAATCGAACGCTCAAAATTTCGCTCTACGACTCGTCAAATTCTATCATAGTAAGTTTCTTTTGAATTTAAGTTTATATTCGTAAGTGGCAGGACCTAGTCGGTCAATTCATTAACATCAAGACTTAAAAAGGAAGAAATATAAATTAAAACTTACAATTTTTTTCGAGCCTTGCATTCGACGAATTTCTTTATGTTTTCTTTTCTTTTTTTTTTGTCTTGTCAATTTCTACATCCCTCGTTCTATTTTTGTCTTTTCCTTGTTACTTTTTTACGAATTCTTTTACAAAAATTACAGTCACTTTCAATTACAGCCTGCGTGCGGCATTTAATTCTACTCGCAATTTTTATCTCGTTCTTTTTTCTTTCTTTTTTTTGCCTCTTTCTCTTTCTCTCTAGTACAATTATCAAATAAGTCTTACGATAATTATCTTTAATAACTCCCTCGAATGTTCCGTTTTTACGCATCTATTTTTCATTTTTTCTTCTTTTATTTCTCTCCCTTCTTCTCGCTTGGTCTGTAGAGTATTATTATATATATATACAGTGAGTCACAGAAGTATTCGTACCCGTTTTCACTGTAAATTTGAAATAATTGATATTTGGTTCGAATGCAAAGCTTCAAAATTCTTATAAGTATAAACCTATTTTATTCGGATTTATTCAACTTCCAAATTGATATCAATACTATTGCAATAGAATATTTTATTCTTACAGAGAAATATAATTTTATTTAAATGAAATAACAAAATTGATCTCACACAAAAGTATTTGTATTTACTTAAGATATAATAAAAAATACAATGATTATTTTGGTATGTAGTACTTGATTAACCTTTTCTTGCATCTTATAATGCTTTTTAGACGATTCGGCATATTTTACGAGACTAATTTTTTTAATTAATCGTGTAAAATTTTACTTCTATTTTAATAAAATGTTCTTTTATAATAACATTGATATTAATTTCAAAGTTGAATAATCCTAACATATGTTTCTGTGTATAAAAATTTTGAAATGTATTACAAGAAAATATTGATTGTTTTAAATTGGCAGTGGGAGTACGAATACTCCTGAGTGAGACTCACGGTACATATGTATATATATATATTGCTCAATTATTATTAAAGAAGGTATACGTGGTATAACGCGAATCATCATTGTTCATTAATCATCTCGCACGTAGTACCGATAATGTTGGCGATAATATTTATATACGTAATAGTGATAATGGTATAGTGATAAGGTAGTAGCGGTAGTAATAATAGTAGGTAATAGTAATAGTAATAGTAATAGTAATAGTAATAGTAATAGTAATAGTAATAGTAATAGTAATAGTAATAGTTATAGTTATAGTAATAGTAATAGTATAGTTATTGTAATGGTAATAGTAATACTAATAGTAATATTAATAGTAGTAATAATAACAATAAAAATAATAATTATATAACATGATAATATAATAATAATTAATAATAATAATAATAATAATAATAATAATAATAATAATAATAATAATAATAATAACAATAATAATAATAATTATAATATCAGTAGAGTATACGTTAAGAGAAGTAGTTCCCGGTAAGATTTATATATATATATATATATATATATATATATATAATATAATGACTGGATGGAGAGCTTTTCGTTTGACTAGATTCCTCGAGTGGAATTCCTTCCATTGTCATTTTTATTTCGTATTCCCCATTTTGGTTCTTCATTATTTTTTTTAGATCTTTTAAGGATAAATAATTTTGCAACAGCAAAATTATTGCTCTGATTAAATATATATATATATATATATATACGTATATTATTATTATTATTATTTTAAAGTATCTTACATCTTAATTTAATTTGATTTGTTCAATCAAATAGATATAACAAGCACGTCGCTCGCTGCTTCGAGGGCAGGCAATTGCAGTCTATCTAAGCGAGCATGGACTGTTTGAAAAAAATATAAAAAAAAAGCAAATAGAGAAAAGAAAAACTAAGAAAATAGAAGAAGAAGAAGAAGGAGAAGAAGAAGAAGAAGAAGAAGAGACTAGATTATCCCAACGTCAACCGCAGATCACGTTTCTCCGGACGAACAGAATAATGCTTTTAAGAGTGCTATCACAATATTGTGTACGTTCTGTGTCCTTTGTTTGTATTTGTGTGTATGCGAGAGAGAAAGAGAGAGAGAGAGAGAGAGAGAGAGAAAGAGAAAGAGAAAGAGAGAAAAAGAGAGAGAAAAACGAAATCTCGTTGGAGGATATTTTTTCTTCTTATTCCTCCTTCCTTCCTTCACGTCCTCTTTCTTATCTTCCTTATTTTCCTTCTCATCTTACACATCTTAATATATATATGTTTTTTTTGTTTGTAATCTTATGCATTGTTTATATTTTTCCTTTTCGTTTCTACTCTCGACTGATAATTTGGCCGGACACATATTTTACGAGACACGCTTGGTCAATCATTGAAAGGCATCCTCCTGAGAGAGAGAGAGAGAGAGAGAAAGAGAGAGAGAAAGAGAGAGAAAGAGAGAGAGAAAGAGAGAGAGAGAGAAAGAGAGAGAAAGAGAGAGAGAGAGAGAGAGAGAGATGCTAACACACGCGACAAATATTGCCGTTTTTGTCATCATCGTAATCGTAATCGTAATCGTAATCATCGTTATCTTCGTCTTTGCCATAATATTTCACGAACGAAGAACTCTTATAGATCATTTAGATCTTTTCATAGTCCAAGATCAATCAATCGTCCATTTTTCATCGTTTATTCTATGAGCTGCCTTTGTAATGGATGAAGAAGAATGTAAGGAACATGAAGTAGGCGACCGGAAAGGTGATCCTCGCTATCACGTCGATCGTTTTCGCCACTCTGATTGGATGCGGTGGTTCTTTTTTTCGTATCTGTAAGATGAGATATTATTCGTTAACGTGCTCTATCGTTCGATTGGAAGAAAGTAAAGAGAGATTAGAGAATTCTTATTTTTTCTAATTTCTTTTTCTTTTTTCGATTAAATGTTACAATAAAATTTGGATTCAATTATAATATGTTAATTGTTGTTTAATATTAGATTATAAATTATGATAAAATGTGTGTATTAACTAATTTTATTACTTAATATATCTACGTTAATTTCGATTTTATGAAAAAATACTCAGGACAAACCTTACGTTGTCTTCAAATAGCATATTTGATGGTGAAAAGCATTTTTTTTTTTATGAAGTTCTAAGTTCTTGTTTCAATATTCATGATCATACTTTTTTTCCGTAAGTGTATCGATTCATCATACGTGCATTTACGAAGAGAAACATTATCGTTAATAATTGTAATTTTATTATCCAAAATGAGATATATGGTAAAAATATTATATGATATACAAGCATATATTATCTGTGATGATAATTGAAATGAAAGTTTTTCTTTTATAAAAAAAACATTGATCTAATTCATTAAATATCTTAGATCATACCTCAGCTGTGCAACCATTGGTGGCTGTGTGCGTGCATGGATTTGGGCCACAGTTGGTACAAGTAACGATCTCGTTCGGTCCCGTTCCACCACCAGTTGGAGGTCCACCCTCTCGCTTCTTTTTACCCTGCGACAGGGTCTCCGTAGAAGAAAACTTATATTCTTATAGCCCGCAGTTCGTTTAATCAAGCAACGATCTGTCATTTACTCGATTCCTTTTATTATTATTTATTTTCTTTTTCTTTTCTTTTAATAGTTTCTTTTAATCATAAATTTTGACTAATTGTAAGAGATCATCTTTATCTCGAAATAATAGTAAATTGTAAATTCGTCACGAGATCGATATCGAGACGAAATAATTGACTAGCTCTGTGAGTTCGACAAAAAGGAATAAAACAAAGAGAGAAAGAGAAGGAGAGATAGGTGAGGATATAGGGAAACAGGGGAAAGGAATAACGAGCTCTTTGATTGAACGTCGAAAATAGAAGAGCGTTTGAAACTGTTCTTAAATTCGAAAGTTCGTTGGATTGAATTCAGTGAAACGATTTAATCGAGTAAATGTATAGTTGCTCTTTATTTTATTATACGTATGTATTGTATGTACACACTCGTATAAACGTATATCGTATGAGTTATCATTTGATTCGAAATAGATTTATGTATTTATTTGAATACACGTGTAAACTCATTTTTTTTTTTATTATAAAAAGTATATCAAATTTTTCTTATAATTAATTATTATTATTATATACGTCTTTCTCGAAAAATAAATTTGAAATTATCATACAGGTATACGTTTATATATATCGAGGAATGTTCTCGTGCCTTTGCGTATTATAATATTTGGATGACATGCCGTATATAACATCTAATAATACGTCATACACAGTCACACATCGGACCTTTTTAATATAAACAAAAATAAAATATTTATTTATTATAGTTGTAGAAATATTCAAGACATGTTTTATATACAAATTTATCTCCAAGAAGTATTCATTTTTAATCAAATATTTAATTATCGAGTTAAAATAAAATTTTATTATTATAAGTAAATATATAGTAATAATATATAGGCAATATATATATCTATATATATATACAAAAGATTGCGTATTGTATATCGTCCTATCTCTGTATTTTAGCGATCGAAGAATTTAATTATGAAATTTCCAAGATTCACGACCGTTCTTTGACACCGCCTTTCACGAAAATATTTCGTGCATTTGAGATCGTCCTCGTATCGGAAGTACCGTACGGAAGTTTCGCATTGTCGAAACATCTTTCCTTATCATCTCGTTATAATCCTTTCGATCATCTGTCTTTCTTTGGTCCGACGTGGACGTACGTGTACTTTCATTGTGTGACGATTGTATATCTTTAAGGAACAAAAACTAAAATAATAACAAAAAAATTAAATAAAATGAAAAGAAAAAAAACTATAATATATGAAACATATAATATCAAAATTTGGATATAGATATAAAAATAATAAAAGAAAAAAAAGATACGTTGGATTTAATCGTTATTAAAATATTTAAAATAAAAGAAAATGAATAAAATAAAATAAAATCAAGTTTAAATCAAATCAAATCAAATAAAAAGAGAGATCGTCATTTACGCGATCTCGAATTTATTTTATTGAACTCTCGATCGATCGATGWAAAGATCGATCGATCGATCGATCAAATGGATACTTTATTTTTTTTCTCTTTATATGTATATAATACTATTTCTTATTAAAATTAGCGTAGGCTATCGATGATATGAGAGTAAAAATGAGGAAGCGTATGCGTCTCGTGGTTTCATATAAATTCTTCATATTTCTTTGCTGACTTTTTCTTATATTAAAACGCTATTAATTGTCATTATTATCATTGCCATAATTGTTTTTCATTTTTATGCGTTAGCGGCGATCTCGTTTTCTAATTATTATTTTTTTCTTTTTTTATTATTATTATATTTAAAATTAATTTTCTTTTTTTTTATTTGCTTTTTTTTGTTTTCTTTTTTCAAATTTGTCATCAATTTTGCAAATAATCTAATAAAGGCGGTGGTGGTTAACTGCCCAAAGCCAATGAGATGACGGTAAATATTAATATGGTTCGTTAGCCAAAAGAATGGAGAAAAAAAAAAGACAAGAAAAAAAATAACAAGAGAAGAGAAAAAATTGATAATACAAAAAAAGAAAAAAAATAATCAAAGACAAACGGGTTGTCTTTGAACGAAACAGTGCGAAGTTTCAAATGTTTTTGTTAAGTATTACCGAAATTTTTCGATGATATTTCATCAAGCTTATGCTACATGTCAAGCTTTAGTAGGGTGGCCGTAAAAGAGGGTTGGGGTGGGCTGGGAATGAGGGGAGTGAGGGACAATCCAATGGCAAAAAGCGAATATTTCATACCATAGTAAAGAGGCGTGATATGTATATATATATATACAAAAATTATATACATATCATATAGATCTGGTTATAAAAATAAATAAATAAATATTAAAATGAAAACATGAAAAAAAAGAAAAAAGAAATAAGAAATAAGAAAGTTGATTTCAGCGATTCGTTCAAGTAAAAGAAAACAAAAATAAGAAAATTACACGTTACTAAACACGGACACTCTTCGTTTAAGCATTCTCGTCGTTTGATTTTAATACCACCGATCGAGATTTATAATAATGATCCGAAGATTGACATGATCGTGATGTGAACGCAAAAAAGCGCCATCTTATTACGTGTACGAGAAATGCGAACATGCGAATCTTTTTTTTCAAGCTGTTCTCACTACTCAAACAATGCCTACGAAATAGGGAAAAGATAGATTGTAAAAAGATTACCCCAAACAAAAAAAAACAAAAAATAGAGAAACAAAAGATAAGAATATAATATATTTATATCGATGAGAGGCCATAATCACGACGTTTTTTTTCTATCGTCTTTTTTTGTCCCATTATTATTGACTAATAAGATCATCAATTTCTCGTTTGTCTCTATTGATCAATCAGGATGAAGAAAGACAGAGAGATAGAGAGAGATGTAAGATACAAGTAGAGATAAATAGATAGATGGATGGATAGATAGATAGATAGATAGATAGATAGATAGATAGATAGATAGATAGATAGATAGATATATAGATAGATAGATAGAAAGAGAAAGAGAAAGAGAAGAATTAGTTTAACAAATAACGCGAAACGTCGTGAGTATTAATTGCCAATATGAGTAGGATATCTTGATAACAATGCCGTCATGAAATTAAATAGATTAAACGTTAATCATTGTTAACGAAACTTAATATATAGATCTTCGTTAATCGTAAAAGCATGTAAAGGATATGCATGTAAAGGGAGAAGCTTGATCATGCTTAAGTATATATATACATACATACATACATACATATAATTCACAAACGACCGGATCAAAGTTTCGATGCGATACATGCAGGTGCATCGGTGACGTCAAGTTATGCGATTTATGCGTTTGGATACACATACACGTAGATAGAGAGGCGTGTATACTTACTTACATGCATACGTGCACATACGTGCATGTACATATATATTAGATATACAAAGAAAGACATTATAATAATACGTAAAAGAAGGTAAAATATACGCTACATATTTTCATCGATCGAACACACGATGCATATATGAGAAGAGAAAGTTAAGGTTCGCCAAGATTATTGGATTTACAAGGCGTCTTTTATATTTTTCCTTTTCTCAAAATGTATTTAAGTATATGTGTGTTTGTGTGTGTATACATGTGCGCGTGCATTGCTTTCTTTTTTGTCTCTTCTACGTCATCCCTTTTTTCCGAAGAAGTAGAACTATCGATCTCTGCCATTTTTTTTACGGATAGATAGTTAGATAGAGATAGAAAGAAAGAGAGAGAGAGAGAGAGAGGACAAGGAGGTGAATTAAGAAGAGAGAGAGAGAGTGAGAGAGTGATAAAAAAAGAAATTCAAAGACGTTCGGTCGATTAGCTCCTATAAGAAAAAAAAACTATAGACGAATATCCGTGTTACACGGGTCTTCACGATTTACGTATGCGTTTATATATGCATGTATGTGCATAGATAAGAGAAATTCATGTTTGGCTTTTTTTTCCGATCGAATCCTTTGTTTTTTCTTTTACTCTTTCTTTCTTTCTTTCTTTCTTTCCTTTTTTATTATTCTTTATCTTTTTTCCGTTCTACTGGACGAAGTGCTAGTCGATAGAAGTTCGTAGCTATTTGACCTTTTCCACAATATCGACAGGAACGTTTGAAAAATTCCCCTGTGTTATACTATCTAGCTCGTTCGTTATCACCGATCGCGATATATTTTCGATTAATAGTTCGAACCTCGTTGTTCTTTGCGTATATTCAATACATATATAATATATACATAATTTATGTATGTATGTACTATGTGCATAAAATAGAACATATAATTTCGAATGTATTATTATTTCATATATACTGTGTTATTATTATTATTATTATTATTATTATTATTATTATTATTATTATTATTATTATATCATATCCATATCCCGTTATCGAGAATTTTACATTTTTAAAATTTATTTCCACTTTTACGTAGTGTTACGTGTTAATATATCTCACCATGTAATTTATATAATTTATATAATTATGTACTTATATTATAGATATTTAATATGCACGTTTTGAGTCAAAATCTTCTATCGTGTGACAAGAATTGATGTAATTTTTTTTCCATACCTTTTAAGAGATTTACGTATTTAAAATAATATTTTAATTATGTACAGATTGTAACATAATTTATGATTTAAGATTAAATTGCGTCTTGTAAATCCAATTTATTCGATGTTAAAGAGAAGATTAGAGAATAAAGATTATTTATAAATACAGTATGTATAATAAGAGAGAAAAAGTGAGGAAGAGAAAATAATATAATTTCTTTATTTTTTTTTTATTTTTAAATGAATTTATCGTCGACTACTTTCTACGTTGTTGAATGCATTTTGCACGGAACATAAGAGACTAGGCGTGTGCTGCGATTTAAAAATGTTAAAATAAAAAAAAAATATTAGGCAGTTGAAAAAGAAGATATTATAAAATGAAATAAAGAGAGAAATAGAACAAGATAGATAAAAAGAGAGAGAGAGAGAAAGAGAAAGAAAGAAAAAGAGAGAGTATGAAAAAGAAGGATTAAATATTTAGATAAAAGAAGGAAAGAAATGGAAGGGAAATTTAAGTAGAGGAAGCAAGTGAAATAACAGGAGGATTAGTCAGACGTAATCAGAAACATTTGTAAATTTGTAAATCTCATTGATGAAATCTAAATATATTTGTATTTTATTTATTTTTTCGCGATTTACAGACTTCGTGCGGCATGTAGGCTCTCTTTATTGATTGTAAAAATATTATTAAAACATATTCTAATATATATATACATATGATGAGCCATTAATTTGTCTAATCGATTAGTTCCACAGAAAAAAAGTAGAGAAAATTGATAAATACATTGTAATATCATTTATCATTTAACGATCATCCTAATTGTTTTTTGTCATTTAATGGTGTTAAGGCTAATTATTAAGAGAATTTGATTTTTAATTAAAAATTGAAATATAAATATAGATCAAGAAATTTGATAGAATTTTCAAATAAATTTACTAATATTCCTAAAAATTTAATTAATTTCTTTAATTTGTGAATGGCTTGTATATACAATATATATATATATATATTTAAACAATTTTTTAAAGAATTTCGATTGTTTTTATTTTAATATAAAACACGAGATGCCAAAATAATTCAAAAGTTCAAACGAACGATTAGTTCAATGTCTATAATTTGTTTTTCCAATTTGTGAGAATCTTATATTTGCGATTACATTTCCGATTAAAATCTCGTTAGGAAGAGAATGCGAGTTGAAGGATGGGGAAAGTAAAGAGAAAGATAGAAATGACGGTAAAGAAAGAAAGAAAGAAAGAGTGAAAGAGAAAGAGAAAGAAAGAAAGAGTGAAAGAGAAAGAGAATAAGAGAGAGAAAGAGAGAGAGAAAGAGTGAGAGAGAGCGGAAGAGAGATAAAAAGAAACGAATGAAATAGAGGCTGACGCACGCTGGAATGATAACAAGAGAATAAGTGTTGCGTACGTGTATGTGTGAGCGTGTATGTTGGTTGGCTGTCCTTTAGGACGCGGTTGGGACTTTGCACGTTTACGTAGTCCTTTTTGAAATTATTTTCCTGTTAATTTTCATATTTCTTTTATCATACGTATTATATAAACATTTTATTATTTATCTTTTCCTATTCTTTTTTAATTAGATAAAAAAGAGATGCATTAGGAGAAATTATCGTCCGGATTCGATCTTGGCTGCCCTCGCCATACGTTCAAATTTTTACGAATTATTTTCTTTTCTTTTTTTTTAAGTAATTTTATTTTTATATTTTGTTTGTTATCAATTAAGTTTACTTATTGGATATTCTCATTCATTTATTTCATTAAATGTAATTTTTGCCCCTTCTTTTACTTTCGTTTATATATTTCTTTTATTAATATTTTTTTCCTTTTTCGCAAAAGAGTATTTAATATATATTTTTTGTTGTTTATCGATTACGAATAATATAAAGGATATTTTTTTGGATCTTTTTTGCATTCGAAGGGGCGAGAGTGGACGAGATAGAGTCTCTGGATAATTCTAGCGAGCCGAGGACGCGCGAAGTCACGACCGCGCCCTAATACAATGGGGGGTCTTACCAAAGGGCTGGCCAATATAATCCCTATCCTGCTGAGCACCGCTGGAAGCCGCTGCAACATCACAGACACCAAACAAAGAGACTTACTCACCAACATTTCGACCAACGAAATTTTTTTACTAATCGTGTGTGTGTTAGTTCATGATAGAGAGGTAGAGAAAAAGAGAGAGAGAGAGAGAGAGAAAGAACAGAAAGCAAAAGAGATAAAGATAGAATCTAAAAAATTATACAAAAAAAATAAGAAATAAATAAAAACAATGTGAGAACGAAAGAGATAAAAATAATTGGTTTAGATGTAAAAAAAAAAATAAAATAAAAAAAAAATAACGTAGGAAGAATAGAGAAATATATAAAGAGAAAAAACAGAGAGACAAATTAACAGATAGACCGGTTGAGTGACAGAGATACGTATATAATTACGTCGAAAACGAGGTGAAACACATAGAAATAAATACATGGATGAAGATAGATAGATAGATAG
>NW_015148972.1:4299404-4317742 GCF_001465965.1 Polistes dominula | reverse complement strand
ATATATATATATATATATATATATATATATGAATATAGTATATATAAATATATATGAAAGTAAAACAGTGGCTTGCTCGACAAAAAAAAAAATAACTTTCAAAATGCAAAGTTTTTCAACGAGGCTCACGAGGATCGTGAGAGGTACAAAATACATACATACATCCAACATATGCATGTGTATATACGTACGTAAATATTACTACACGTTGTGTTCCGAGTATTAGATATTTTTTTGGTCCAATTTTTTGTTTTCTCCTCCTTGTTTTTTATCCGTTTATATTTTAATTTGTTTTCCCCCATCCTTAAACTTTCTCCTCTTTTTTCTATTTTTTTTATTTTTATGTTTATATTTTACTTTATTTTTTTTTTATACGGACCAAGTTTTCTTTCGGTCTCGTTTTTCGGATTATCGAACTCTTTCATGTTCTAAACGTTTAAATCGAAAGGACGATTAGTTTAGTATGAGTTATCTCGATGTATGTAATTGTGTGAATGTTGAATCGACGTTTGCTAAATGTCGCGAATATACGATGAATTTTATCTACATTTTAAATGTCTACCAAAGATTTCACAACGTTTCAAAAATCTATTAAGAGTGAAGAAATTTTGTTCGCGTTCAAAGTTGACAAATGATGAGTAATGTTAGAGAAAATAAAAATAAAAAGAATTGGAGGTTTGATGTATTTCTTTTTTTAAAGATCGATATGTTCGAATATTTGACACCGAGTATTACGTGTATGTACATACATGCGCGTACATACATACATATTATACATGTACTTTTTTTTATGTAATATTTATCTTTTGAAAAATTCATACGAATTTGAAGAGACGTCGAGAAACGAAGGATTTTGTCAGTCAGAAATGATCGAAAATGATTATTTTATAATTAACGTATTACAATGAGATGTAATTGACATAAGTTTAAGTTAAATTACTTTTCGTTAATAAATATATAATCTGACGTGCTGTGATGCTCGTAGTAAAAAATGGTTAAGCGATCTTTCTAATTAAATTATTACTTGAAAGATAAAGATTATAGTACATTTTTTCATATATTAAAAAGAAATAAATTTCAACAATATTTTTTTATCTAAATGAATGAACTCATGCTATACATACAGGATGAGGCAATAATTCTGCTCACCTTGAATACAAAAGATATACCAAAAATATTCAAGTTGAACAGAGTTATTGCTTTACCCTGTATAAGTATATCATACGCTTATAATATTCTTATAGTAATACTTACTGCAAACATACTTGCTAATAATTATGAAAATAGCCTAATTTAAAACTTTAAAAATAACTCAACATTGATCAACATTATATATGTATTAGTGTCGGAAATTATGATAGAGAATCAAGTTAAAATATTCGAGAAAAATAGATATCTTACGATTTATATTATAATATAAATAACTGTGATATAAAATAAACCGTAATATACATTTTTCTCCATTTGTTCGTATAATCCATTCTCGCATACGTAAAGAGAAAATCAAAAGAGAATTATTTAAAAAAAGAAACTAAAAAGAAATGTAGACCAATTTTATAATCACCGATAACTTAAATATTAAAAATCCAGTATATAATATACGTACATACATATAAAACACTTACATATACGTATTTGTTCCAAATAGTAAGACACTACTTAACCATTTGATACGTTATAGCGTTAAAAACGATTCATCGGTCAATGGATGATCTTTTATTAAAAAATTTGTTACTATAGAAAGCGACATCGAATCTACTAAAATATTATTGTACAGTGAGGGAAGGGTAGAAAATCTTGGCACGTGTCTCGCGGGTTGGTAAGCTTGGTCCTGTCTCTCTCTTTCCTTTTTTTTCTCTCTTTCTCTTTCTCTTTCTCTTTCTCTCTCTCTCTCTCTATTTCTCTCTTTCTTTCTTTTTCTTCCTCCCTTTTTTGCTATTTAGTGGGGGTTTTTTTTTCGAGAAATATTTTGATAAGGTTAAATAACAAGAGTGGGGGTTTATAGGGTAAGGGTAAATTTAGGAGAGAATATCAAAAAGGTTTGGTTAATGAAAATTCGATTAAAAACACACGAACAATGCGGGATTCGGCTTGGCATGAGGGGGTGGGTGGGTGAGGGGCGGCAGGAGGAATTTACCTTGCTCCTCAAACCTGCGCTGGCACAGCGAACACTTAGAGTCCCCGAACTCATCGAACTCGTCCTCGTAGTCGATGAATTGTCCTTCAGCTGCAACAGAACAGCCCACGATCTTCCTTCCTATTTATGTTTTTTTTTTCTCCACGCGCTCGTTCTTTCTTCTTTCTAGTATTTCTTTCTTTTTATTCTTTTATGTATATGTATATATTTTTTTTTATATTATTATTACTTCGTCTTATCATTTTTCTCCATAAAAAGGGACGGATAAATCTCGAGGATTTTATGGTTAACCTTTTGCACTATGATCGTTACTAGTAAACGTAATACTTCTTCTTTTTCAGAATTTAAATGAAACGATAAGAATAATGTTTTTCAAAGTATATATAGGTAAGGTATTTGTATTTAATACGTGTAATATTAAAATGAACAAATAATACAAATCAATATATTGTCATTAAAGAATACATATACACACACAAACACAAATTATAGGAAATAATTATTATAGTGCAAAGAGTTAAATTAAAAAAAAAAAATCATTATTCAATTTATGGAAAAGAAATTTGCTGCTGCTATTATTTTTTTAATTTACAAAAAAGAAGAATCATTAATTTTCTCAGTGTTATCTTGTAAATAGGTGGTCAAGAAAAAAGTTTTCTCAAATTTGTTGGTTTTTTTTTCTTTTGACAGTCTTACATCACCAAGATCTATCCGTCCTCCGAATCTTTTTATATACCATAGAAGCTTTTTTTATTATCGTCCCCGTTCTCGGCCTGGATATTGCCGTTGTACCTATAGATCGTACACGTATCTATTTTCGTACATATACAGTGGATAATGTTAACTAACTAGACCAAGCATATCCGTTTTCCGCCATGGTTGAATCCTTCAGGGTAAAGAAGGATCGGAGCAGTCCTATTTTTATACAAAAGCTTTTCTATTCTCCGAGGAAATCGAGTGAGGTCAGATGTATTCTACAAAGGTTCCTCTTTGATGTAATTCTATTTCGATGTTCTTGATAAGAAAAGCAATAAATTTCAAATATAATAAATAAAATCCAAACAAAATCGACGTACGATCGCCGATCGAGGTAATTTTTTTTCTTTTTGTCTCGAATAATTCCTAGACTCATCAAAAAGTGCAACATTGACTGATGTTACTCGAAATATCTATTCAATATTATAAAAAGAAGAAGAAGAAGAAAAAAAGCAGACATTTAAACCCAACTTTTGAAAAAAAAAATACAAAAAAAAAAGTAAGTCGTTATTGTTAAGTAAAAATAAAAATAAGCTTTATATTGCAAAGATTGTTACTTGCGAAAATTGCAATATTTTAATTTCACTCAATAGTGTTTACAATAAATCTGTGCACACACAATCGGTGTTGTTATTGCAGTCTAATTCAAAATTGTATATAAATCGTTTTGTTTCAATTGTAAGGGTGAAAAGACTGCTTCTTTTTTTTAAATTTTTTTAAATCTCTTTTTTTGTATTGTTTTTTGTTTATGTTGCATTATTGTTATTCTATCATTTTTAATAATTTATGATAATCATCGATATCAGAGCAAGTATATCGGTTAAGAAGAAGAAGAAAAAAAAGGTAATGTAATAGTAGTAACAATACTAGTAGTAATGATACTGTAGTATTGATGTACATGTAAAGGAAGGGAGAAAAATTGGCATTAAAAGAGACGTTAAGAGATCGTTAAGGGACGAAAAAGAAGCTTCACCCCAAAAGCAAACCACGGCGGGTCGGTTGAAAAGCGAGACAGGAACCAAGGTTGCCAATATGCATTTTCTAAGGGAACTATTCTTACTAACATATCATTTTATATATATATAATAAAAATATATGTTTTTTTTTTCAAATACCATATATAATATTTTTATTATATATATTGAGTATATATGCATATATCGTTCTAATATATAAATTCAGCTAAATAACAAAATACAGGTATACAATTAAAATATAGAACGTCGAACATTGTTACTAAATTGCATGCACATTATGCACATTATGCACTTTAATTGTTTCTTTTTCTCTCGCTCTCTCATTCTCTGTCTTTTTCTCTCTCTCACTCTCTCTTTCTTTCCTCTTTTTAATGATTGAGCGTGTTGATTAATGTAATGTCCTGTTTGTAAAAAAACAACAACAAAAATAGAAAAAAAGGATTGTTTTTTATTTAACAAATTTTGTACTTTGTTTAATCGTAGAAAATTGTGTAATTATTATGAAAATATATCGATTTTTTGTAAATTATCGTATTATCTTTCTGTTTCTCTCTTTCTATTCTTTTTGATAAAGAAGCGTGCTTATTTTTGTATTTATTGTAAATTTAATTTACGGAAAGCTGTGTTAATTTATAATTCAGTTAAATTCATGTTAATCGAGTGATCGCGTTAGAATAATTTAAAGTATATAAGTAAGTATTTATTGATAGATGAGGGATTCTTGAGATGTCATTTTATTTGATGTCATTCGCTAGCTAAAGAAATATTACTACATTAAAAAAAATCATCTGACCAAAGCAATTTTTATGTGGAAAAAAATGAAAGAGAAAAAGTGCCAGTGAATTAGCTTTTCTTCGTACGCATGAATTCATACATAAATCACACATACATACATACATACATACATATATATTGTAAATACCTAATAACATTTATGCATGAGCAATAACTTACCTTGACTAGTGAGAAAGGGAATATACATACAGATAAAAAAAAAATAAAGAAAAGGGAACGAGATCGTCGATCATTTCTCACATTTTTATCTTCAAATTTCGTCGATAATAATCGAGTAGACAAGATCGAATCGAATAGAAAGAAGGTTGTTCTGTTGTGTTGACGAAAGGACAAACAATTTTTCTATTTCATTCTTTCTCTTATTTCCTACCTTTTTCTCCCTTTTTCTTATCAAATCACATTTGTCCATACAGACGAAATGGATTTTCTTGAAAGAATCGATTTAACCGATTGTTCACACACGTACGTGCTTTTGTGATATTTTATTATATTTTATTTTTTTTATCTAGCTATAAAAGTAAAGAATAAAAATGTAATGGTAATCGATATTAAAAAGAGAGAGAGAGAGAGAGAAAAAGAGAGAGAGAGAGAGAGAGAGAGAGAGAGAGAGGGAGACTTGTAGTGAGAAAGATTAAATGAAGTTATTAACTTTTATCTTTTACCTAAATTTGTTTCATTAGATTTCTTTTTTTTTAAAGAACGGAAAATAATTATAAAATTTTTAAAAATTTGAGAAAAGAATAATCGAGATTACAAATAACATCTTTATCGTCAATGTTGTCGTAATTATCGTCTTTGTCGTTTTCATTGTCTTTTATCATCATTTGACATTATAGTGTATTGTACAGATATAGAGGTTATATATTATATATGTAATTGTAATTAAAATTCGGAGATTAGAACGACTGATCCGTATAAAAAATATCGACTATATGCATACAATAAGGAAATAATTGCGAGTGCGAGTGGTGTAAGCGATTATAATATAAAATAAAAAATAAAAATAAAGCCAAAAATAAATTAATCATTTTGGTGAGACCGGGCATGTCTAGTGCACTTGTGATATAAATGTATATACATATATATATATATATATATATATACATTTATTTATTTTACGTGATAAGCGCTGTTGATTTTTTAATAAACAATCGTAAATGCAACGAAGTATATACCATATGTCGTTAATTTTTTTCATTGGTTAAATCGTAAAATAAATAACTATAATATATTATTTGAAAAAAATATATATAAAATAAGGAAATATATAAATACAAGAAAAAAGATTTTAGAAGGATTTTTTTATTTGATTTTTTTTTCTTTACTATATTTGTACAGGTGTCCTATAATTGGTGGTACAAGGAAGCAGAAAGTGATTCTATATGAAAAACTAATCGAAGTCAAAAATGTATGATAGAATAAAATTTTTTCATGTAAGATCTTGGTTTTGGAGAAAAATAAGTTTCAAAATGTATCTAGTACGAGTACATTTGACTGAGCTTACAACTATGGAAATTAAAAGTTTTCTTAGATATGCATAAGAGTAAAAACTGATATGAAAGATATTATCGTACTGAGATAATATTCGAAAATAATATTAAAAAGTACAAAAATACTCTCTGAAATATTCCAAGTAGGATAGTGAAACTGCATTAACTATACAATTTTCAAACTCATTTTTTTCAAAAAATAAAGCTTTATATGAGTAATTGTATTCTACATTTTTAAATTGCATTAGTTTTTTATGCAAAATCACCTCTTACTTATACTATCAATTACAGGACACCTTGTATATACGCATAGGAAAGAAAGGAAAAGAAAAGAATCGGAAGGAAAGAAAATAAAATAGAATGTAGGAAAAAAAGGTGGAATAGAGAGAGAGAAAGAGAGAGAGAGAGAAAAAAAAACTTGAGAAATTAGATGATAATAATAATATTAATGAAAATAATAATAATTCATGGATATATTATTTGGACGATCACGATCACAAATTATTTCTTTTTTCTTGTTTTTCCCTTTTTTTTTTATAAGACTCACCTCGCCAGCTTACTTTAATCGGACACGTGATTGTCTGGTTCTTAATGAGGTAAGCGTTCAATGATGTCAGGCTCGGACTTTTTCGTAACGTACCCTCGTCGTTCTTCCAAACGTACGTGATCGCTGTCTGCTCGTACGATACTGTGAAGATTACAAAAAAATTTTCTCTAAAAGTTCTTGAACAAATACGTGTATAATTGTCATTTCGTGTCATTGAATTACATTATATTAACCCTTTTGTATTCGAGGCAATTTTGTTCGCTCTGATGAATCAGCAACTCGAAATGATTTTTCGCATATGTGGTGAATTTTTTACAATTATGTATGAAATGACTAATCATTGTAAGAAATAAAATAGGGTCAGTTATGTTACAGAATACTATAAAATAATAATAAAATAACATAAATAATAATAATAATATATTTATAATATTATATTATATTTTATATTATATTTATGATATTATTATTATTATTATTATTTATAATATTATTATTTTTAATTATTATATTTAAATAATAATATAATAATAACATAAAATAATAACTCGGTTATTCTATAGAATGCTTCGAAAAATCATAAAAAACTAGAATTTTTATTAACTTTCATAGATGATAACGTGACGATGAATTAATCTAACGTAAAATTTCGAAGAAGAAGACGTGGTGCACTAAACAATATAATTATAATGATGTGTTTTGTTTTGATTACTCACTGCTCTCGATAGCGAATGAACACAGTGGGTCGTCGAATGGGAAGATATTGAGTCTACCCTGGCAGGATAGGATTAGATGACGCCTGTAAATTATTTATAACAATTATTTGTAAATAATATTTTTACTTTTTTGATTGATTTACAGTCAACCCTCCTATAACGCGGTACTCTCAGAACGCGGTTTCCATATAACGCGGAGCTGAAAATGCGACAGCCCTCCTATAACGTGGTACTTTCAGAAGGCGGTTTCCATATAACGCGGAGCTGAAAATGCGACAGCCCTCTTATATATATTATATATATATATTATTACAATACTGTAAGTAATATTCTTCATTTGTTCTAATATAATAATAATAAAGTAATTATTAACCCTAGATTTGCATCATGTCAAACACGAAAGAAACAAGGAAAGGGTTAAAAAGAAAGTTTATATCTCTTGAAGATAAAATCGAAATTCTAAATCGGTTAAAATTCTGTTTTAATTCTAACAGTTTTTTAGTTTAGTTTTGGTATCATTTCTTTATATAAACTCTTCAATTCAATAAAAATAATTTATAATTTATCTTGTCCTTATTGGTCTCCATATAACGCGGTACGAATGATGTGATGTGTACTAATTCTGCGTTTCTTATAGCGCGGTTTCCATACAACGCGGTAGACGGTTTCCATAGAACGCGCTACGAATTAGCCTGGTTTGTACGGTTAAATCCGAGTTTCTTATAACGCGGTTTCCATATAACGCGGTACGCACTCACCGCGTTATAGGAGGGTTGACTGTATACGTTTACAGATTTATATATGCATTGAATTGCTTAATAATTAATATAGAAATTTTATATTACAATTTTTTAAGATAGAATAACATTAGTTAATTTTTTTTGACATATTTAGTACAAAATTATCGATATTTTTTCGAAACTTTAGGTTAAACTTTTTATACAATATTTCAACATTTTTAGTATAATCTGAAATATAAAAAAATGATGACATTTTGTCTAAAATTTTAAGTACAACAAATGTTCATATTTACTGACATTTCTATAATAAATTTCTACCTTACTCGTTAACCATTTTGATATCATACTATTATACAAAAACATTATATTATTAATTATATTATAATAAGTTAACCGAGCTAGTAATATACGTTAGGTGAGAAAATCATACATACAATATAATACATTTGTCATACAATTTCATAAAAGTTAATAGCGAAATAAAATGTTATATTAAAAAGTCGTATATATATTCTCAAATTTCTATCCTTTAATTAATAATTGTTATCATTTATCAAATACGAAACACATCATATTTCTTTTAAATCTTTCATATAATAGTAAACGCAAAGAAAGTTTACACATGTATCGTTTTTATTTCAAGCAATTCCCTTAACGCTTACTTCCAATCTTCGTCGTTGATTTATGACGATCCGTCAAGAAGGTAACTTTCTCTTTCTCACTAGACAAACTTTTTAATGCATTTCTCTGTATGTGTGAATGGATTCAACAAACTTTGCGACAATGTGATTTTCTCACTAATCGTAAAAAAAAATCAAATGTTTGACATAAAATAAATGTGATAAAGATTTATTCATTTTTTACGATGTCAACACAATGTCATCGAAATTTTTACAGACATTTTTATCGAAATTACATCGTTAATTATTATCGACATTATCGTTAATTATCTTTTCAATTTTATCCTTAATAATAGTGCGTGTATTGGCTGGAATAAAAGGCACGTGCGAAAATAAGTAAACTCGTTCGTTAAATAAACGCTCCCTTGTATAATAGTTTACGTTTCAAAGTAAAACAAACGGGATATACCTGAAAGTATGTGTAATACTTATATATATATATATATACATATATATGAACGACTTCTATTGTTAGCAAAGCGTATTATAAGAAAATTGCTCGAGTATGTGCACGATTACATATACACACACGAGTATTAAGGGTGCTTTATGGTATAAAACTACAGTCTTGGTCAAAAGTTTCGAATACTCCATAAAAAAATATGTTTTTTTCTTTCTTTCTTTTTAAATCAAAATTAATAAGTACATAAGTATAATAATTATTATTATTTTATATCACAGTATTTAATTATTCTCATATAATTTATAATGTAATTATATTTAATTTACTTAGTGTATAATCATCTTATGTTGTGGTATAATCATCTTATACCAGTATAATAAATTGTGTCCTTTAAATGAAATGCATGATAAATTTAAGTACGGGGATAATTAATGTGTTTATTCGAAACTTTTGATTATTGTTGATATTTTTTTATTTTAGTTATTTTTTTGTGTATCTTTTGGATACAACAGAAATGGAATAAAAAATAATAGGAAAAACAACAGAGACAAATACCGCATAAGATAGTTGACGGTGCCATTGCGGTATATTCGCAGAGCGAAGTGAACCGGTATAAGGGGATCTTTAAAATCGCCGTGCATTATAAAATACGTATCCGGTAGCCAGATTTTGTCGTAATGGTGTATCGCATTAAGGAATTCGTATCGCGATCTGTTGCTATAACGCAACCGCGGATCGAACCACTGTTGCTGCAACAGGAACTCCACTTCGTATTTCTGAAAAAAAATGATAGAAAAATAGAAGACAGAGTTATAATTAGAAACGCATTTCTTATTCTTTTTTTATCTGAATACCATCTCATCTCCTTCTCTTTTTCATGTTCTTTGCTTGTATCGAGATCGTCAATTTGATACTAGAATATTTTTCAAGATTTTTCTCTTTAAGTAATATCAAATGTTTTTTTGTTTATCTTATAAAGAAACAATTTGTCAAATTTAATGATTAATAATTTTCATTCAAAATGTTTCTATTGTATTATTGTATTCATAATATTTTTAAAACCAAACACATTTACGATGTTCCTTAGAAATTTATTTGAATTCTATGGGTTTTATAAAATGTGAATTTTTTGTTGCATTGTAAAAATCATGTAAATGTTTTTTTTTCTGTTTCAAATTGCTTTGAAGAAAAATATACAAAGTTTGACGATTTGAAAATAATAAAAAAGAAAAATGAATGATTTGATCATACTTTTTCTTTTTCTCTTTCTCACATATACATACGTAAGAAAAGATTACATACAGAGGATAGAAATCTTTGAAATTCATTATATATTCACAGAACGGTTGGCCTTTGCAACCGATGTAAGAATTACTTGACTGTCGCGTTCTATAAAAGTTATCGCGAGAAAAACTTCGTAACAAATAACGGCGCGAACAACTTATGTTCGTGCAAGGCCACTACCGAACATAATTTTCTATAGTCAAGAACTGCCTCGCATGTAAAGGCAATTTTTATTTTATGGACGTTCCCCATGCTCTATTTCTGTATCTCATCGAGCTCATCTTTAGTGGAAAAAGAAACACGAAAAAAAAAACAAGAAACGCGTGAATAAATAAGTAACAGGTATATTAGGGTGAAAGGATAAACAACTTTGATTCAAATTTTTTCGTTAAAAAATGATTTTTACATAATTTCCATATTAGTTGTATTAAATAAAAAGAATGATTCGTTCTAATGTTATTTGCTATCAAATTAATAACTTTTATGAAGTGTCTTATTAAGTATAGTTCACTTGGTACAACAATACTTCAAAGTTTAAACAATGTATCAAAATCACATTAAAAAATTGTTCTCTTTGCAAGCTTTTCACAACAATATTTCAAGTAACAAAAAAGAAATGATTGAATACATTTGACAAGATCGTTGCATCCTCAATTTTCGCGATTATTTATATATGTATATTAGGGTGGGTCAAAAAAATCAACTATTTTTTTTTGTACAAGTACCACGGAAAAATGGATTGCTAGACACCTTAAAAAAATTCTCACCAAATATGAGCTCTTAATTTTAATAGGAAGATCCTCCGCATCGCAGTTTTTTATTTTTTTCTCAGTCCAATAGTATAAAATTCATACGTCATCATTAATTGATTGTACAGAAAAATGTTCAAGACGAATTTTGTAGGAAACTTAATGCTCTACAAAAAAGGTATCTTATATTTTTTCCATAAACCTCACCATTTGAATGATATTGAAGATTTAAGTTTGATTATTTTAAGACAAACATTTTTGTTTATGAATTTTATAACTCGACAATAAATGACTATTAAAAAATGCGCAATACAAATTTTTGTAGAAAATTAACAGCTCTATAAAAATGGTGTCTTATGTTTTGGCGATTAAATGAAGCGTTCTAAAGATATTCATCATCAAACTTTTATGTGTACTGATTTTTGTCTCTGAATATCATTTGAACGCTTAATTTAATCGCCAAAACATGACACCATTTTTATAGAGCAGTTAATTTTCTACAAAAATTTGTACTGCGCATTTTTTAATTGTTCTTTATTGTCGAGTTATAAAATTCATAAACAAAAATGAAATTTGTCTTAAAATAATCAAACATAAATCTTCAATATCATTCAAATGGTGAGGTTTACGGAAAAAATATAAGATACCTTTTTTGTAGAGCATTAAGTTTCCTACAAAATTCGGCTAAAACTTTTTTCTGTACAATCAATATATAATGAGGTATGAATTTTAATCTATTGGACTGAAAAAAAAAATAAAAAACTGCGATGCGGAGGATCTTCCTATTAAAATTAAGAGCTCATATTTGGTGAGAATTTTTTTAAGGTGTCTAGTAACCCATTTTTCCGTGGCACTTGAAAAAAGAAAAATAAGTCATTTTTTTGACCCACCTTAATGTATATACAATTTTATTTAATCTAATTTTTATTAAACGAATTATCGACGAATGACATTTTATTTACACACAATGGACATTATTGTTTTTGAAAGACGATCTCGAAAAAGCTAAAAGAGTTCCAGTTTACCAGACTGGATTCGTCGGGTGAGGCCAGACTCAGCAGCAACACGCTCACGTTGACGGTCAAGGTTCCTGAAACAGAAACAAATTGATGAAATAAAAGTGTACTGTCGTATTTTTTGTTATTTCCTTGTTCACGATATTTACCTCCTACTTATCTGTTATCTCTACTATCGAAATTTGAAATATCACATAAGCACAAAGCTTGTCAAAAGTTATCAAGTGATTTTATTCATTAATTATTTTTTTCTTTAGACAATTTATTTTTATTTTTTTTTTAGATCTCACAAAACCAAGGATCTAGTAATTTCTTTACAATTTCAATTAAAAAAACCTGTTTCTACAAAAAGTGTGTTAAAAAATTTGTAAAATTACTTAACAAACTTTTGGCTCACTTAGTATGTATACACAAAAAAATATCAAGATTTAAAACACAATCCGGATTGTGCGTTAGGTCGTTTAATATTGACCCAACATTCGATTAGTTGAAGGTAACATCGTGAACACGTAAAATCGATCGACGTCAGAGTCTCAACAATCGCCATTAAACTCCGATTTATAGGATTTACAAGGCGATCGTAAGGCTGCTGTATCGATGTTTTTTCCCTCATTCTTTTCTTCCTTCTTTTCTTTTATACCTCCCTCCCACCCTCCCTCCAACCCTTCCTTCTTTCTTACTTTTTCTTTCTTCTTTCTTTTATTATTATTTTTCTTATCTTTTCCTTTTTTTTTCTTATTTAAATTTTATTTACATATATATATATTTTTTTTTTCTCTTTTTTTTTCCTTATTTTTTATTTCCTTTGAGTTCAGTGCGCTTAAAAACTTGTAAGCAAGGTATTACGCTGGCTTAAGCTGTTAATGCTGTTACTGGCGGAAGCTGTTTCTGAGCCATGCTGTGCACATGCTGCCCTTTTTTTGTTTTTGAAATATCTTTTCTTTCTTTTTTCTGTTTTTTTTTTTTTTGTTTGTTTTCTTTCCTTTCGTTTATTAAGTTGCCAATGAAAAAAAAGATGTGGATTTTGAAATTTAATTTCTTTTGATCTTTTTTTTTCTTATTAATTTTCACGTTTGTCGATTATTTTTTTTACAGATATAGCGTAAAAAAAGTTTTATCGTTTTGTAAAAAAAAAAAATAAAAAAAGTAGTGTACCCATTCGAAAATGTTATCAACGATTTCGTTGATTAGAACTCAGATGTGGTATCTCGATCCTTTGTCCTGATTAGGCGAGCGAGTTCTAATTATATTTTATAATCTATCTCTATCTATTTGTCTATCTATTTATTTCCCAACAAACAAATTAACTAATTGCGCTAATCTTGTGTAAGAAATGAATATCATTATTAGAGAGAACATATTGAACAATCTTTTTTGTAGCATAACTCCGAATAATATAATTATTTAAAACAATGTAAATACGAGCTATACAAAACTAACGTATAGTATATGTCTAAATAATATATATATATCGTCGTAAAGTAGTGTAACGAACGAGTAATACGTGCTGTTTGTTTTATTATTCAAATTTGTATTTGTATTTGTAACTATATTGGGGGGGGGGATACAAGAAAAAAAGAAAAAAAAGAGAAAAAAAATAGAGACACCGGGATAATTTATTTCATTTAAACAATTAGACAATTCGCGTTATATACAGGATGAGTCTTCTAACATGAAGATTCCTCAAAGGACTCGTAAATTATTCGTTGTACGAAAAAAAAGGTATCAAACAAAAGTTGCAAGACATCTAGAGATTTATAAAATGCTCTAATCTGTTTTTTAAGAAATACCTTTTTAATACAAAATTTAATTATTAATCCGAATTCTAAAAAAAATATTAGATATAGTATTTAAAAAACCATAGATGAGCTTAATATCTCAATAAAAAAAATTAAGATAATAAAAAACAAATTAAAGCACAGTATGTAACATACAATTTTAGTTTGAAACATTTTTTAGTACAATGAATAACTTAAAAGTTATTTAAAGTGTCATCATGTTAGGAGATATTCACCATGTATATCAAGCAATACATTTGTTTATGTTACGAATTTGTATAATATTGTATGTGTATGTTATATATATATATATAAGTACTTATATATATAAACGATACTAGATTTTGCATAACAATTTCTATATATATTAACGACAGAAACTTTTGAAACGATTCGTACAGTACAACAAGTGGACGGATGCATGCAAAAATTAATGAACTCAAGTCCCAAACCACCAACAATTTGAATACCACGGACTTTTTTGTGAAAAGCGAACGTGACAAAATTCGCTCGCGATTGGAGACGTACAGAGAAAATGGTTGGTTGCTCAAGGAAAAACGGATGTCGTCGGTGAAGAATGAAATACATAAGAGAGAAACGAGAAAAAGATGAAGGATCACAACCATGATGAATGGATGACGAGATGTACATGACAAGTGTTCTTTTTATCTCGTATACCTTCTTCTTGTTGCTGATGTATGCTAACTTTTAACATATTATTTTTTTTTATTTTCAACCAAAGAAAACGATCAGAAATTTAAATTACTAAACTTTAATATCTTAGAACAAAATTCATTGAAAATTAACAGATACATATTTCGAAAGTAAAATTAACAAATCATAAATGAAATTTTGTTCAAAGCCTTTTTTTTTATTATTTATTTTTACAATTATTTGTCGTATATTCTGATCGTTTTCTTTTGTAAAAGAATTCTTTTCTGAAAGAGAGTGACAAAAAGATAAAAAAAAAAAAAGAAAAGAAAAGAAACAAAGAAAGAAATGAAAATGTAAAGTGTGTAAGGGTTGTAAGTGTATAAATATATATGTGTATGTGTGAAACTATCAGGGATAAAGAATCGATCGGTGCTTGTAGTGGGATAAACATTGCGGTTGGCGCCGAGTTCCCATAAGAGGTCTCTGGTATAAAATAAATGATGAAGGGGTAAAAAAGGGAAGAGGGAAAGAGGGGTTAGGCTTTGAGAGAAGAGAAAGGAAAGAGATAGAGAGATATAGATAGATAGATAGATAGAGAGATCGATCGATGCGTCCGTCAAGTACTAACAATAAGCTCGAAGAATATCTTGACTTCAAGATATAGTACATACCATCAAATCGTGGCACATGATCGTCTACTTCGATTTTTATATTTCTATTTAGAAACGCGAACGAGTTTAATTCGATAACTACCCTTACTGCAACTCTAAACATCCCTTTCATATTTCCCATCAACGAAGGGTAGAATGATTTAATAAAACTATGACTTATTCTCACGTTTTCATATTGAACAAATGAAATGAAACGTTTTTGCAACTCGTTGAATGATTTCTCTGATTCGTTTTATCGTAATCTCATGTGATGTTTTAGTTATATTATTTTTCTTATTATTTTTTTGGTCATTGCTTAACACAACTTATGAAAATTAAATAGAATTTTTTGTTAAATCTTATATTATTTTAATTTTGTGTCATGTACGTATATACGTATATTTATTGTAAAATAAATATTATTAATTTAAATGTTTTCAATATTTTTTAGTTTCGTAAAAATGCTGAGAAAAATGTTATATTATATATTACTTTAAGGGGGTATATTTTATAGTAGAAAAAACTTGTTTTTAAGATAATTTTGTTATGAAATTTTAAGCCTCTTTGTAATTTTTTGCTTAATGATGGAAATTTAATAAACATTTTAATCGAAAAGAGATTAGTTTCTGAGGTATTTTGAAAAACCATAATAAGTCATTAAACCGTAATTAGAAAGAAATGTTAGAGGACAAAAACAAATGATTTCATTATTCACTGCTATATTTTTATCACAATTGCATTATTTTATTTCATATCGATAGATGCAATTAATGCACGTGTACTTGCGATATTTTTCAATTGATGTGTAAGCAAATATGTCAACAACAACAAAATTATGAACGGTTCGAAATGGATTGGCATTTATGATTTATATTTTTAACGTAAATGCATTTATTCTATTTCAAATGCATTATTTTGTATTGCAAATTATGCGCACAAAGAAAAAAAGAAAAACAAAAGTATTATCAAACGACTGATCTTTTCGTTGTGTCTAACAAAATTTGATAGTAGTTATATGTATGTATATATATATACATATATTATATATTTACATCGATAAAAGCAAACATCTAGTGAATTTGAAAAAAATGTCAGCGACCTAGAATAAAATATATACAGGATGGGACAATATCTCTGTCCAGTTAGAATATTGTCGTTGTTTATAACAATATGAAAAATTTTATATACGCAACTTACACGGCATGATGAGAGGCATTTTTTGGCTTGAATGTTTTTTCCGTGGGTGGAGGCATAGAGGAGATTTCAAGGTCGCCTGCATTTTTTAAAATGAATATTATATTTTTTTTAATGGGATGTGATGGAAAATGTTGAGATGAATTCAACGAGCTATTATTCAAGGTCATGCGAGGCCAAATGTGGTAGAAAATAAAGTTTCTTACATTACAGAAGATGTTCGAATTGGTGACCGTTAACGCCAATGCAAAGTTGTAATCTTCGTATTGCTGCATCGCGTACATGTCTTATCATTTCTAAACTTTTGCTATTAAACAACGACAATATTCTAACTGGACAGAGATATTGCCCCACCCTGTATACTGTATATATATATATATATATATATATATATATATGTATAACGAGTAATCTCGATACAAAATGAATAATAAACATCGTTGATAGAGGAAAACCAAAAAAGATTAAATAAAAAGCAAAAAAAAAAGCAAATAAAATCGTTGTACGAATGCGTACAACGTTAGATGAATTATTCTTTTTATGTCTGGCTAGCTAAAAAGATGTAAATACGGGAAAGAGAAATAATATTTTACTGTATTGTGGTGTGTGAGAGAGAGAGAGAGAGTAATATGAAGGAGAGAAGAGAAAAATGAATCGGCATTTTAAATATTATCCTTCCTCTTTCTTTTTCTTCTTCTTCTCCTCCACCCTTTGAATCCGAAATGGCGATGAAGAATGGTCTCAAATTGATTATAAGTGTGATAAGCGTTGAAAGGGATTGATAAAAGATGTAAAAGTGATTGATTGATTGATTGATTAAATGAGTGGAGAGGGAAAATGTGATTCGACGATTATTACAAACTAACAAAGAGAAAGAGCACACACACGCGCGCGCGCGCGCATACACTCACATACAGAGAGAAGTACAAATATAAGAAAATTCACAGAGAGAGACCTACGGAAAAACAAACAAGACAGCCAGCTGTATTTCCTTTTTTTTTGTTTCTTTTTTTTGTGTGTACGTGTTTAATTATGCGTGTTTAATATCTTCAGAAAATGTAATATAGACACTTCTACAGTTATAAACACCAAGCTCACCACACACCGTCAATCCTCTGGTCATTTAATTATATATATTTGGTGTTCACATGTATGTGTGTGTGTGTGTGTGTGTGAGTGTGAGTGTGTGTGCGCGCGTGTATAGTATAATATATTACTGTGTGATATAGTGATAAAAGACTTGTTTATTACGTGGTGCAAAGTGGTGCAATTTTAAACGGGTAAATATTATTTTTCTCTTCTTGTTTTCTGTATTGTCATTGTTGTTGTTGTTGTGTTGTTTTTGAATTTTTTCTTCTTTCGATAAAAAGAAAAAAATTCATATTACGAAGTTCGTGGTCGAGCGTAGCACGATTTCCTCTTTTATTTCTTTTGATAATTGGTATAATTTGTTTATTAATATATATATATATATATATATATATATATATAGGGGTTAATTTTATATTAGGGTGGGTCAAAAAAATCAATTACTTTTTTTTTGTACAAGTGCCACGGAAAAATGGGTTACTAGATACCTTAAAACAATTCTCACCAAATATGAGCTCTTAATTTTATTAGGAAGATCCTCCGCATCGCAGTTTTTTATTTTTTTCTCAGTCCAATAGTATAAAATTCATACGTCATCATTAATTGATTGTACAGAAAAATGTTCAAGACGAATTTTGTAGGAAATTTAATGCTCTACAAAAAAGGTATCTTATATTTTTTCC
>NW_015148972.1:4261344-4298369 GCF_001465965.1 Polistes dominula | reverse complement strand
TATATATATATTAACATTCATCAATTGATTCGTTCGTTAAAACGTAATTAACGGCTAAAAATACTGATTTGATTAAAATATTTGTTTTATCAAAGCCGTAGGAAAATGAATGAGATAAAAAGAAAGGAAGAAAAGAAATAATAAAGAACGAAATAGAAAAGAAGGAAGAGCAAGAAGAAAGAAGAAACTCGATATAAATCGTATAATCGTGGTAAAATAGGAAAGGGTGAAAGGGGTTTAAGGGTTTGGGGGTGTAGGGAGGTAGTTGTGGAGAGGTGTGGGATGTGGGATAGCTCGCGGCTCGCATCGATCGACCTACGAACCCTCGTATGAAAGGTCGTCGCACAGCCCATTCAGTAGCTTGACTGACGATTGGCGAATGGCACCTAATTAGTAGATTATTATAGTCGATTAGATCTCGCGCTGTGTTTCTTCGACCGTGCACATTAATTTGTGTGGATGTAGTACCATCATAGGGTACACAAGAGGTAACACACGAAGAAAGAGAATAAAGACATACACACACATACACATACTAACATGAAATTATCTAACGCGTGTATAATTTTAATCTTTCCCTTATGTACCCTTGAAGGAAATTCATTTTGTACGATTTAATTTCAATTATTCGATTAGGATACGATACTAATTCTAGGTAACAAGTATATATATATATATATTTATATATAGGGTACACCATAAGAAGTGATCTCTCTAAGGAATTAATTATTAATGAGATTAAATGCGATCAATATAATTATTATGTTTAATGTTATATCTAATATTAATATTTGATACTTTTCAAGTTTATTAGTTTCAGATTATTATGTTCATTTATTTAATGATAATTTTAACATACATATGTATATATTTAGGTAATTATAATAATAGATTAAATAAAAAAGATTTATCGCATATTAAATTCATATCGTCGTAAAACATAAATTATTAAATTAATATCGTCCTAGTTACGCATGTCTTATGAAAAAATATTTTTCTTAAACAATTCTTTTATATTTAGAGAATAATTATGCAAAAATTATATGCTGTAATCTAATTTCAGACATATCTTTTTTTAAGGGAAATACTTCTTTTTTTATATTTTTTTTTATGACGAACCCTATAATAACATATATATACTTGTTACCTAGAATTAGTTAAATTCGATTCTTAGGAGAGAGATCGTATTGTTCGATTTAGAAAAAGCAAAAGGACGGAAGACAGACTGGTAAATTTTGAAAACGTGATATTTCGTTGTCGCTCGTTATCATAACGCAAAAATGTTAAGAGTCTCTCGGTACACTCGGTGATGTTGAATGTGGGGTGGTAGTGATGACAACGACGAAGAAGACGACGAATCTCTCTAATTATCACGAAGCGACTAGGCGTTAATTATATCCGTTAAGACAGAGAAATTCGCGGACGAGAGAGATAGAGAGAGCGAGCGAGATAGAGAGAGAGAGAGAGAGAGAGAGCGAACGAGAAGAGAGAGAGAGAGAGAGAGGCACGATAATTAAGTGGGAATCGTGTCAGGCAATCTAGAATACCGAATGAGCTAGTCGACCAAAGTAGTTGCAAGTAGTAGTAAGTAGTTAGTAGTAGTAGTAGTAGTAGTAGTAGTAGTAGTAATAGTAGAAGTAGTAGTTAGTAGTAGTAGTAATAGTAATAGTAATAGTAGTAGTAGTAGTAATAATAATAATAACAATAGTTAGTAGTAGTAGAAGAAGAAGTAGAAGAAGAAGTAGAAGAAGAAGAAGAAGAAGTTAGCTTGGCTAAAACCGAAACAACCGTCATTATTATTTCTATATAGACGAGGTTACGAAGCAAAAGCTGAAGGACGGACCGCGAAGGTGAGTGCGAAGGTGTTGGTGCGGCGTGTAGTGGATATTGTTCTGGTTCTTGTTCTGGTTCTTGGGGTCGTTAGAGAAGGTCGACGACCGGTTTGCCAGGCCGGTGGTGTCACCAGGCCATTGCATTCCGCAGCAGAAATCCGCATCTGTAACACCCAACAGCCCTTGCCCACGTTTCATCCTTTTTTTATTATACCTTCTTTTTGTTATGTTTTTTTTGTTTGCTTTTATTTTTTTATTATTTTATTTTTTATTCAAATTGTTGCTTCCAATTTTAATTCTTTCCTTATCTTTTATCTTATATATATATATATCTTTTGGGTATAATTTGTCGGGACTAATATATATATATATTCATTTTATATATTTAATTATTTTTTGCTTTCTATAGTTTATTTGATTTTATTTACTCTCTAAGCATCGATTATTAAACAGACATCAATTGATTCTCTCTGTATATTGCCCTTTTTATTAGAGTGATCGGGCTGGTGATTCGCAAAACGATTAAGAGTGATGACGGAGGAGAAGTGTTGTAAAGGGGTGGGGTAGGGGTGAAGGATTGGTCGTAGTATATTGCGTTATAGAGTATCGAGTGTGTATTTAGAGTGATCGCGATTGAAAGGGGGGTTGGTTACCAGTCGCCGAAACACCATACAACCTTTGCCCACGTCCCATCCTTATTTTTGTATTTATTTATTTATTATTCTTCACCCTTTCTTATATCGACGAAAGAGTTATTATTATCCTCGTCGTTGCACTCGCTTTTTTACGACCCCCGCGTATAAGATTAAAAAATTTTATTAACGCAAGACACTGAATTCGAACTACCAAGTTTTATATTACTTTTTCCTATCTCTAAATCTGATAATTTATTGGAAAATCTTCTTTTATAAACTTTTTTTTAACTTTAAGATCAATAAAACGATTCATTATCATACCAAATAGAATTATACTAAGGATAATTGGTATTTGTTCGAGAAAATTCTTCGTCGATATTGGGCAATAACTTTGGCAAAATTAAAATGATCTCATTCTTTTTTTTTTTAATATAATTTCATATTCTTTTTTTCACATTTTTCACATTAAAATAATAAATTTGGTTTAAGCGACAAGATCGTCCATTTTCACATTTTCCTTTCCTTTCCTGATGTTATATTATTTTGTTTGTTTGTTTTTTTTTTTAACCATTCTCGTATTAAATTCAGTATCAATTCAGATTTGAAAAAGAACATAAAGTAAAAAAAATAAAATAGAATGAAACAAAATGGAATAATCATTAAAATCAGTTCGATATTACAAATGAATAAAAAGATATTTTCAATAAGAAATATTTTCAAGTAATAAATACGAATAATCTTGAGGGCAGGCTAAGAAATTGAAAAAAGTTAGGTTAGTAGACGAGAGAGGAGGAGCTATACACAACTCCCAGTATATATGCGTGTCACTCTTGGCATCCATTGGCTTGCGAATGCCATTGGCATGAATCTATTCAGCCGATTGTAGCCATGCTGGCACACTGCACTTACAGATGCACGCGCTCACGATATCTACAGATTTGGCAAGAACTTGTCAATATTTTCCTCTTTCATGCTCTCTTTCTCATTCTCTCTCATTCTCTCTTTCTCACTTTTGCATACACAAGCTTACTTTACTCGAGAGATCGAAGAGAATTTCAAATCCATCTTTTTATCGGATCAATAATACGACATTTTTTGAATTTTTTCGTTAGAGAGAGAAATATAATTTCAAATAAAAAATAAAATCTACGATAAGAAGAAGAAGTACGGAAACTGCATTGTGTATAGTTTATTAAAAATATAATTCCTCGAAAGTTAAGTATTATACGAAGCTTTTATTCTTTTCTTTTTCTGACCAACCGAAGAATTCAGTTCAAATGGATAGAATGTAACAAAGATAAAAGGAAGAAAAAGACAATGCGAGATTAAATAAAAAAAAAGAAAAGTATAATAAAAGAATAAAGTGAGAGAGCCAATTAGCAAAGCATCTTAATTGATCTTCGCAAGATTGCATAAGCACGTGACTTTAATTCGATTATTATAAGACTTGATCGTGACTCTCGTAGATGTACGTGAGTAGATACATAAATGTGCACATACTGCATATATTATTTATATGTACATACATTATATATATATATACGGATAATAGTGAGATAGAAGATTACAGAAATAGAAGAGAAGTCAGCGGGTTCGTGTCGCTGAATAAGTTTATGACTTAATGATCTAACTATGAGAAGCTTTCTCTTCTCGTAATTTCTTTTCTCGCGATTAATCAACTTGCCGATGCAGACATCAAGGAGTCAGCTTTGTGTTGAGGAAAGTTATCGAAGAAAAGATATAAAAGCCTCTTCCAGATCTCTTTCTTTCTTTTTCTCTTAGTCACTCATTCTTTATTTTTCTTTCTCTTTCTCTCTCTCTCTCTCTCTCTCTCTCTCTCTCTTTCATTCATTTTTTTGTTCTTCTTCATTCATACATTTTTTTCTCTCTGTATTTTTTTTTTCTTTATTAAAGTTTATAAAACCGAGCTTTTCGATTTCCTATATTAAATACGTCTTATACCATTTCTGGTATTTATACTCCGTGTAATTACAATATTTCATAATACAACTTGGATAATTTCAATATCAAGCTGCTAAATTATTTCTGCATGAAAAAAAATACTAACTACTGCTATGCATCCTTTAACAAATTTCACGATAACAGCTAAAAGGATACGTTTAAAAGCTCCGAAGTTTTATAGAAGATATCCAACGAAAAGAAATAGAAGAAGAATAAGTAGAAGAAGTATAGAGGAATAAGCAATTTTAAGAGAAAAGTTGAGAATCGACACACAACTGCATTGTAAAACATTGAATTTCGAAATATTACAAATTTGCTAGCTTCACGGTCAGCTTTTAATATCAACGAGATAATATAGAAAAAAAAGAAATAAAAGAGAAAGAAAAAAAGATGGAAAATAAGAAGGAAAAGAAAAAAGTAAAAAAGCCTTTCTTCTACCGAGAAAGCAGAGACGGTGCCGTTTTTAAAAACAGCAATCGTTTTGAGACAATCTAAAATGCTGCGCATGTGGTGTTCGATGAAGCCGAAGTGCTCGAAATAGAAACAACTAATTCGCAAAGTGCCTAATAAGTCTCCTGAGCTTTTTCTACGAGCGATAGCTAGAAGCTGTTGCTAGCTGTTGGCTGCTGTTATTGTTACTGCTGCTAGCTGCTTTGCTACGGGCTGTTACTGCTGCTAGTAATAGTACGTCCGCTTATCACACTTGTTTCCATTTACCAGAGAGAGAGAGAGGATATATCTGATAAAAGCTTTTTCCCCCTAGCGAAATGCTCTCGTTTAAACTATCGAACGTAAAATCGAATATATACGAGTGTAACCAAAATCGGAATAAACTATATTTTCTATTATTTTCTATTTTATTTTAATTTATTTTTCTTTACCGTTGCGTGCAAATTATGACAATATAGAAATATTATTGTAAGATATTCAACAAATTTTGTATTTTTTATAAAATATTAAATCAAATTATTAAGTTGGTGCATATAAAATGTCGTTTTTGTTTTACATGCAAACGTTTCTCTTCCTGTTGTTGTTATGCTTTTGTTTTTGACATAACCTCTTTTATAGTCGTACTGTCTATTGCTAGAGCAACATTTTAATATAGGAAATTTTCTCAAAAGTGCTTCCTTTTATTATTTGTTTTGAATTTTGTACCGATATGAATTCCACCGAAATTCGTGTAATTTTCTTGTATAAGTATAAACTTGGTAATAATGCTGCAATTCACTTAAAAATCCGACAATTCATATGCACCAATCTAATATTAGTAAAATAGTAATTTAACACAATTATTAATTTGATTGAATAAATATTTATATCAAATTTGCATTTCACCACTGACATAGAAAATATAAACGAAGGAATTTCCTTGATACAAATTTGACGAGTAACGATTATAACGTAAGTTATATTGTTTTAACAAATAAATAAATACGATTTACAAAAATTCAATAAATATTACTAATTATCCTCTAGCTGGAAATGATTGTCAAATGGGGAAAAGTTAAACGATTAAATCTACCACGGGAAACGAAAAGAGTGCATATTTATCTAACTATCCGCTTAACTCTGGTGAAATAATGCGTACGTCGATGAGTGGCGTCGGTTGCTTTTCCATCGCATTTAAAACAAGCTTCTCCGTTTATAACGCGAATAGCTTTGCTAGAGTTGGTATTTCCTACGTGCCGCTCTTTGTCGATCGATGAGAGAGACTCGATAAACGTAGAGCACAATACCGACAGCTTGTCCTTGTTCACCGAAATTAACTCGTTTATAACAGAATATATTAACGAGGGAGAAACTCTTCGTTTAATAATTAAACGATAAAGATGAATGAGAAACTTCATTAAATTAGAGATCATTTTCTTGGAATTTCAATGAAATTTTATCTTCTCTTTCTTTTTTTTTCTTCTGTTTTCTACTTCGTTTCACAATAATTAGCAAATTATTATTAATATAATAATATTCTTTTATATAATGTTTTTAAGTTATTATAAATATTTTGTTTTTTCTTTTATTTAGCTTTAAACTAATTCATTGCAATAATATTTATTGATTTACCGTTATCTTCTATTCTTACTGAAATTATAAATCTTTTTTATTTAAAAAAAATATTTTAAATAAAGCATTCACAATGCGTATTAAGAAGAAATTAGGTGAACCTAATAACGTCTGTATATGCTTTGAGAATCTACTCTGGTTTATAGAAGTTAGAGTGCAAAGGGTAAAACGATCAAGGAAATTCTCTCATTGTGTAGTTCGCGTGAGTGGTAGTGAATAAGGTCCGTCAAAGGTCGGACATAGTAGTCTCTCCGATTTGGCTGACCTCTCGTAGACTTTCTCTACTGAACAAACTTCACTCTTTCCCTCTTTCTCTAATCTTTCACTTGCTTTCGCTTACATACATACGTACATACATACCCACACATATACATACACGAAACCTAAAAATAAATTCTCACACATTCGAACGCATACAGAAACTTTCATATTTGACTCTTATCTTTCTCACTCATATCTCTTCGATCGTTTATCTCGTCGCTTTCATTATCATTATCATTATCATTATCATTATCATTATCATTATCATTATCATTATCATTATCATTATTATCATTATCATCATCATTATGAATGGGTCGATCTTATATAGAGAGTACCCTTTCGACGAGGGGTGAGCAGTGAGCTGTGGTTGTGTGGTGCTGTGTGGTGGTAGCGGTGCCGGTGATGTTCGAGGTGCTCTGGATGGTCGGGGTCATTGGGTACGAGGTCAGGGGTGTAGTCATCTTGGCGGGTGTGGGGCGGGGGCCTCAGTGTACCTTGGACCGGGGGCAGAAGCCGCTTGTCGTAACGAGCCGTCTGCAGCAGATCGTCCAGAATCTCCTTGTCCGATTTGCCCTCCTCGAAGCTGCAACACAACTCACTATATGTACAATATGATACGTCCAATTTCATACTTTTCTTTTCTTTTTTTTAAATTTATTCTTAAAAGTAAGCTCGTCCACGACGAAAAAATATCTCTTCGTATCGAACAGAAGAAGAATTACAGGATATTTTTGTTTTGGCTTTTGTCCTCTTGCTCGAACCCGATGATTTTCCTTGCGAACACACAGAAACGTTTGTTCTCTTTTCCCCTATTTTTTCAAAGGAGGAGGATGAGGATCTCGAAGTAGTTCGAAAGAAATCGAAAGTTGTTTAGAAAACTTTTTACCATACTAACGTATATCTTTATAACTTCTTTTTTTTTTTTAACTCGTATATTATAACTCGTATAGTTTGTTACTCGAAAGCGAGTCAATTTTTTTACCAATATTTCGTATACTTCAATGTGATCGCGAATACTGTTTGAAAGAAATAACTATAGGAATGGAATAGTTTTGCGTGATTGATCTTGTCTGATCATGCGTATACTTTTACTACTAATTTTTCCTTTAGAAGTGAATTCTATTTCTTTCTTTATCTTTTTTCTTTTATTTTGTATCTTTCACTTGCTTTTTAAATGTAATGAAAATTGAATATCGATCAGTTCGACTATTCGAGGTCCTTTTTATCTAATGATCACGAAAATAGTCTACACTGTTATCTCAAATAATCTAAATGTAACATATCTACAAACACATTCGTTCGAATTGTATATATATAATATAATATTATAATAATAATAATAATAATAATAATAATAATAATAATAATAATAATAATAATAATAATAATAATAATAATAATAATAATAAAAAGAGCTACTAATTGAACAAGAAAAAACACTGCCTTCTAAATGTACATAATATTTAAATAGCATCTACATGACGTTTCCGAGCAAAATATTACATATATAATATAATATATATGTATGAAATAATATTTCGATCGTTTTTCTTTGATCGTGACAACATTACAATTACTAGATCATTTACTTACTACGTATATATAATATAATATAATATAATATAATATAATATAATATAATATAATNTAATATAATATAATAATAATAATAATAATAATAATAATAATAATAATAATAATAATAATAATAATAATAATACTCGCTACGAAAGGTTTCCGATATGCACTTTGAACAATAAAATATCAGTTGCATTTGCAGAAATGAAGTAAAATTTTAATAGCAAGTATGTAATAAACAATCTGCTGGCCGAAATTGAGACGATAGTTATTACAATTGGCATCGACTGCGACTTTACAAAAAAAAATTCCTCTTTATAAATCAATAATAAAAATTTTAAAAATATAAAAAGAAAGAGGAAAATAGAAAATCATTAAAACCAATTTAGTAGCCGTCGTTAACGTTTTAATGAAGCGATTAGAAATTAATTCGATCATATAAAAGAAAAAAAAGTGATATTAAATAAAAATAAATTAAACAATTCTTGTTATTTATTAATAGATATAATTTGTTAAAATACTGATCGAGCTATTGTAATAATAAATGTCTTACTCGAACCCTTCTAAAGAAAGATATATATAATAATTATGGTGTTTTTTCCACTCGTCTTATTTAATTCTTAATTTTTCTATCATTTACGATCATCATTTGAAATAGTTGCAAATAGAAAAAATATATTTTTTTACTTTTAATGATTTGCAATGTTTATTATAAATGATTGAAAAAGAAAGATAGTTTGAAAAAAAAAGAAAAATAAAAAGAAGAAAAGATTATTATATTATTATTATTATTATTATTATTATTATTATTATTATTATTATTTGTGAGTTTTTTTTTGTAATACGTACATGTTGTTTTCGGCACGAACGAGACTGGCAAGAGTTAGAGCAAGTGTGAGGATACAGAGGATGGTAAAGATGAGGGAACTTGCAAGGGAGGTGAGAGACAGCGAGAGGATGGACGAGAGGCGGCCACCACCACCCGCACACCGCCCTAGCACCACCCAACCCATTCTATGTCATCTGTAACAACGAAATTTATAAATATTTATTATTATTGTTGTTATTATTTAGAAAATATTAAGGCAGATAAATTGCACAAAAATATTATATTATATGAAACATCGATATGTCTGATTATGAATAAAAAGATCTGAAAATTAAATGAGCGATAAATTATTGATTATATAATAATATTGTATGAAGTCATATATTATAGTAGTTACAATAATTTTAATCAATTGTGACATATTTTAACCTGCGATAGACTGAGATCAAATAATTTATATTAAAAGAATTAATAATATGTTATTATGTTAGATATATGTTCATATTTAAATATATATATAATATATTTTATACTTTATTTATTATATTATATTAATTATTAATATATTTATAATAGACATTAGGGTTATTTAGTTTTCTTATAAATACAAAAGTCAATTAGGTTTTTAAAGAACGGAGAATTTTTCAAATACGATATTTTAAGATAACTTAACATCCGTCAAGATTAGCATTGTTTATGCATTTAACGACTACAATGTAAGCCAGATGCAAGCTCGTTTACGTAAACAATAGGATCGTTAAACTGAAACTTGTTCCGAAGCGAGTGCCAAGATGTTTTAGATGAAAAAATAACAAACAATCCTTTGTTATACAACGGACTGCTTTCAATGATCATTGTCATGGCACCAATCAGATATCTACTCGAATTCGTTTACTTTCACTTCGAAACACGCTTTGTTCTATTTTATTGTACTTTCCTCAATACCACAGTTTAAGCTTTACAAAAAAATCGTGTTTCTAAATAATTAATTTTTTTACTTTCTCTGTTTTATCTTTCTGTTAACTTTACGTTCAATATTTCTTCAAACTTTTGCTTCTAGTCTCGTGAAAAATTTTCTTCAACGAGCATTGCGCTCATTTCATTCCGCATATAACTATTTACGAACCGAACAAAATATAATTTATCCTTAAAATAAATAATAAAGTTGAAATTACTATTTCTTACATTTTTCAATCTAAAATGATTAATAATATATATTAAATTATATATTTCATTATTTACTAACAATTTGTAATCTCACTGAACTTGGATTGGAAATATTTTATATATGAAAATTCTAACATTTTCCTTCGAAAAAAAATTGACTTTTTATATTATACTTTCTCTCTCTCTCTCTCTTTCTCATTTTCTTCGATCGATACGACAATCAAATTCTCAAAAGCAATAGACTAGAAAGGAATCGTCATCTTGGGAGAAGTTATATACTCAACGTACGTACATATGTACATACATAAATATCCAAACACGGACAGATAGAAAACGTCAGTGAGCCAGTTATAACGTGTGAAGGTAACGCAATATTTGCCACGTTGAAATTTCTCTCATGAGATCGTCGAGTGTTATTCGTCAGGGGCAAGGCTTTGCATTTTCCAGAGAATGAGCAAACCGCAAACACACGGTATCCTCTGAAACAGCCCGAGGCTGCTGTAGCTTCTTCTGCTTCTGCTTCTGCTTCTGGTGCTGGTGACTTCAAGAAGCTGATCGTGTCGACATACAAGTACTAAAAAATATGAAGAAAGAGAGAGAGAGAGGGAAAGAGAGGCAGATAACAAGCAAAAAAAAAGAAAAAAGAAAAAGAGAGATTAGTCAGTTAAAGCAAAAGCTTCGAGTGTTTTCGCGTGTTGGTGCATATCTTTCGTACAAGTACTTAATGTCGACGTCTGAGAGTCCTATCTCTCTTATCTTTCTTTTTTTCTTTTTTTTCTTTCTTTTTTTCTTCTTTGCCTAACACGACGACGATCCAATCTTAAGATTGCCCGAAGCAAGACCGCGAATGCTTCGTAATTGGAAATAATGAACATGGTAAATTTCGCACTACTTGGCACCTTCTATAAAATACTCGGCCTAGGTCTCGGTCAAATTAAATCTTCCTATACACACGATAATTAATTGTTTCTATGATAAGATTTGGATTAAAAATTGAACGAAATTGATAAATAAATGAATAATTAAATAAGTAAATATAGTTTTTATATATTAAAAATATAATTATTTATTCAATATAAAGATTAGCAAGAATTTTACCAATAATTCAATAGATATAACGTTAGAAAAAGAACAGATTAACGTTCATCAACGAACACTAATAACTTATGAGTAATAATAATAATAAGAAGAAGAATAAAATGTAAATTTGTAATGTCCATCTGTTCGATCGTTACGTCATCCAAAGTTTAAATAGACGACGTTTCTTTGACGTTGCGGAAAATACTAGCAATTTACATACTCGCTTGAGGGCTATCGCGGCGAGTGTAAAGCGAGAACCCGCTAAATCATTCACCGTCACCGTTCGACCTCCTACCCTCCTTAATTTCTTATTTTCCCCTGGGCTACATACTTCTATAACTCTCCTGACCGAAATATCGATTGACGATTACTCTAGAAATCACTCGATTATAGCTTTGAACTTTACGACCAACTCCAGGAAAAACAATCTTTGTAAAACAATTCTGTAAAACAATCTTTTTAAACTAATTACCGAGTTCATTATTTTAAAGGTATTCTTTTAAAATGAACTTCAACAATTACATTTAAATTACTGAAATAAATTCTATTACAGTTTAATAAATGAAATCATATTTTAATCTTCGCAAACAATGATAATCTAGCATTTCCCAATCTGAATTATTACTTGAGAAGTGTTGTTCTCGGGGTATACGGAATTAATTGAATAATTTATATAAAAGAAAGCTTTCTCTTCGTATAACTTTGGTATAAAAAACAAATACCGTAATAAACTAAAGAAATGCTAAAGATTGGGAACCGTTGTGTTCTAAAATACCAGCCTTTATCCAATTTTTATTGTAATATTATTGGATTAATCAAAAAAATTCGTGCTAATTTTATAACGAAAATTCAAAGAAAACACTTTTATATTTATAAATCGGTACGAAGTTTTCCTCCAACGACTAATAACGTTCATTGTCAAGATTTAATTTTTTCTCATTCAAGATATAAATATTCATAAAAAATATGAAAATTCATTGTTATAATTTTTAATGGTAATTAAAAATATAATAACCTTGAAAGAAAAAATAAAAAATCAAGGAAAAAGGCAGAAATAAAAAAAAAAGAACATTTGGAAGGAGAAATCAGTAATATTAGTCAGACAATGAGAGAATTAATCTCTATATTCTTTTACATAAGGACATCTATTAATTGATCAGTTGAAAAGTAAAAGAAGTACAATTAAAGCAATATTTACAATGTTGAAATAAATAGATAATTATTATACAAACAAGACATTGTTTATCTCAAATTAAAAACTAAAATCACTTGTATTTCCTTAACATTTCAGAATTACTCTCAATTACATTTTATATATTTTTTAAAAATTGAAACTAAATTCTACAAAAGTGATGAACGATCCATGTAAGATAGAATATTTGAAACAAATGAAAAACTGAATAAAGAGTGAATAGATATAGTTGAAAAGATAGAAAGAAGAAAGAGAAAGAGATAGAAAGTAATGTTAGGAGAAGGAGAAAGTGACAATGTCAGTAGGCCGATAGTGGTCGAGTCAGAGTCAAGTTATCAGACGGTCAGGAATAAATGCTACCAACCGTACAGCTGATGTTCGTTCGATCAATACGGGGCGTTGCGGCACGAAACGCTCTAGAGTAACGCGTCACGTGGCTTAGCCCGTCCCATTCTGATTGTGAGAGTGAGTCTCCCTAGCAGGAGGAGCCTTGTGTTCCCACCACGTTCAATTTTTCCTTTATTCTCGGTTATCTTTCATGATCGCGAGTTTGAAACACGCCGAAAAACTTTCAACAAAATCGTTCGCAACAACCACCGACCATATTATATTTCTTCTTTCCTTAAAAAGGCAGCATTGAACTCGAAAGGAAAACCGACAGGGTAAGAAGAGAGAGAGTAAGAGAGAAAGAGAGGGGGTGGATTGGTGGATTTGGCGAGGAGGAAGAAAGGGGAAGAGAGTGTTGGAAATTCTCAACGAGCTATGCCGCGCCCTCTCTCTCTCCAATCTAAAAACCTCATCCTGGGAACCGTTTCTGACGTCTTTCTTTTCGATTTCACGCTTTTTACCATTTTCTGTTTCTTTTTTTTTTTATTTTTAACATCACTCTCTTTTTTTTCTCTCCACTACTTTCTTACTCAACTACAACAATGGATCACTCTCTTAGCCAAGAAGGAGTATGTTTTACCCCTATCGTCGAACAACTTTCCTTTTTTTCCTCCTTTTTCTTTCTCTTTTACTTTACGTTTTTAAACTTCTCCCAAAGACTTGTTAGATGAATGCTTCATGAATAATATATTTTAGTGAATATATTATTTTTTTAAATTTATGTAATTTAATTGAGGAATAACTCTATTACTTCGAAATTTTAATGCCGTAATTACTATTTTTAAACGATCAGAAAGTGAATTTGGAATTAAAAGAGAAACGTTGGTTTATTTGAAAATTGTAAAATATGAACTTTTCAAACAACCTATTTAAATTGTTTTAAATTTGAATTTTTCTAAATTTCAGGAATAATAATGTTATCAGGGAAAAACAAGATATGTACTTTAATGTTGACAGAAATCTTGTAACTATGTGAGAAATTGTTTAAATGAAATAAATAAAACGGCGTTCCACTTAAAGTGATTCATCAAAATTATTAGAAAACGTTTACCTAGATTAAGGAAATAAGAAAGGAACGAATGAACGTTCCAATACGTTAACACGATAGGATTAGCACAACGATACATGGAAAATTAACGACAGTCTAGCGTCGCCAGACGTACCGACGCCAAAGTTAACGACCTTCGCGCATAGTGCCGTTGAATATCTAGGGCAAACGCGTTACGTTTTCACCAACGCAATTCGTAACGACTAGCAGGACTAGGACGAGGACGAGGACAACGAGAATGATGACAACGACAACGACGATGACGGTAGCAAGAGTTCCGATTAAGAAACTTTGTGAGAAATAACACTGATACTTTTCTCGTGGTGTATTCTCCAGAGTATGTTTTTGATGCACATACCGAATAAGATCTTCGGCCATTTTACTTAAAGATTACAAAAAAAAAAAGATGAAAGAAAAATATAACAGTTTTACGTTTTAAACTATAATAATTAAAAGCTATTGTTTTTTTGAAACTTTGTATTATTTCTTTTTTTTTTGTTAAGAAATAATAATTATTGATTAAATAAAAAATTATATTAAATATTTTGTTTAGGACTAAAATCTGAATTTTTTCTTTTAAAATAATATTACAATTTAATATTTTTAAATTGATATTCCAATTTTTTGTTCGTTAAATCAAAATCTAATAGAATTTGAAAATTTTTTTTTTGGATTTAAATAATTCTCGCATAATTTATCTTTATATTTTTGTAAGATATTATAGGTTTGCAATTCATAATATTTTGTATCTGTTATAGAAACTCTATTACCTATTTCTTTTTTTTTCCTTTCTTTCTTTCTTTGTTAATAATAAAATCGGCTTAACTTTGAAGATTTCTATCACTCAGAAACTTCATCCTTCACCTAGACTTTCCGATACTTGTCAGATTTCCGATAATCGATGGGATCCTTCAATACTTTTGAAGAAGTGTCGACAACTTCCCTTTTCGACTTTTGAAGAAATTCGAATCTTTATTTCGTCAATTTTGTTCATACAAATAGCCTTCTCAATTTTTTGATTGTCGAGTGTAGCTTGTTAACCGCGTCGTGACATGGTTAGTTCATAGAATCACGCAAAGCTAAGAAAGGTCTACTCTCTCTTTCTCTCTCTATTACGAGGGAATAGGTTATGGGCAAGGGTGCGGTAAAATTGATGCAGAGAAATTGCTAAGAGAAGCATGTCACTAGGCCACGTTCGAGATTTTCTGTTTTTATAAAATATAAATATGTTTATATATAGTATTCATTAAAATGTTTTGAAAAAATAATATTCAGTATTATATTTTCTTTTAATTGAAAAGTATAATACATACATAATGTGATAAATTAATAAATGAAATATATTTTACAAATAATAATGTGTACGTAATTTAATTTTTCTTAAACATTTGTATACATCTATATCTAAATATGTGTGAGTATGTAATCACAATGATATCAAGAAAATAAAATCTCTTTAATTAAACGTTTGTAATTCGGTAACTTTATCATCGACGTATACATATATATTTTCATCATATGGATTAATTAGAATTTCAATTAAATTATACAAATATTTGTATGTATATATATATAGACAGGACACAATTCACGTAAGCAATATTATCCTCTTTCGATATTTCAAAAGATTTCCATATAAAAAAAGAACGAAATACTACTATAACGTTATTGTGACACGATTTACATAAGATGACAAGTCTACTAAGGACTTCCAATGTATGTGTGCATGTATTTGTGTGTGTGTCTGCTCGATCCATATTTATATCCATCGCGTGAATCGTTCTTGACGATAGAATGAATTTTGCATAAATCGATACATCCAGGTAATTCCACTCGTAATTCTTGTATAAAAACAATACTTTAGAAAAAACCATAGATATTTTTAGTATATCCAATACACACACACACACACACACACACACATACACACACACACACATACACACACACACACATACACACACACACACACACACACATATATATATATATAGGGATATATAACGGTATAATTTACCAAATATATTTTTCAACAAATAAATTCTAAGTAACAAACTGTACACCCATATTATTTTATATGTCTAGTAGTATAACAAATATTTTTAATATATTACGTTCTTATATTAAATACATATAGCATATGTTTTCCATATTACGTTCCAGTATCATACTCTTAAATAATTTTTTATATATAAATTAGGTTCTTACAAAAAAAAACGTAAAAATATTTAATAGTCCTATAAACTAAATTTTCAGAGTGATGTTAAAAAAATCATTATATATGCATAAAAAAATATGAAAATAGGAACTCACCTTAACGTGAGATATGTGGCTGGTCGCAATGGACGAGGCAGGTTGTTGCTGTTCGTTGTGTAGATTTTTTCCTTTCTCTCCTTCAACTTTTACGAACTCTCATCTTAACTGGCGACTCTCTTCATCCGCTAGCTCGAGTACAAGACTCTTCAATACTTCATAGCTATTTCAGCATCGACGAGCAGTAATCGTCATCTGAAAAGAATATTACAATGTGAACCCCTTTCATGATGAACTTAAAAACGTTAGATCATACTCTATCTATCTTTCTTGTTTTATCTTTCACCCACACAAATAGAAAATTATTTTTATCACGTTCGAGACCAGTAACGTATTCTCATATTATTTGCAAATTTTTTTGTATTAATAATTTAATAGAATCGAAATAACAGGTTATTTTATTACAACCTTCCATATGCTGGACTCAATACATTTTTATTATGTATAAGTATGAAAAAATCTTAATGCAACCTTTCAAAAATCATGACAAAAATTTACATCCATTTGCATGATATGCTCTGAACTTTTCAACTCTCTTATACGTAGGAAAATTGCTTTTATTTTATATATTTTTATATATAAAATACATTTATATATTCCATGTGTGTAAATGTTATGTCCGATATATAAACACGGCAATGTACAAAATAGCAGGTCATTCTATTAAAACTTATACGTGTTTATTGGATTCCGTAACTTAAAAAATAATATTCCTGTTGCAACGAGACTGTCGAGTTCAAACTATCGTCAAAAACGCATATATGAGAATACCTATATAAATGACGTATTTAAGATTAAATATTAGCAATTGTTTTGTATTGTCGAAGACATTCATGAAACTGTATTGCTTAAATAAAATCTAAAATAAATATCATTATCACTCGAATTATCGCGTTAAATCAATTAGTAATCGAAAGTAATTTTTCAAATGCAAAACTTTAATAGTTAACTCGTTTTCAAATAATCAAATAAAAATAATTCAAATGTAACAAAATTAGTTCGTAAGGTTAGGAATTTGATTATCCTTGACATAACAAAGTAGATTATTATTGATTGATAAGTAACAAATGGTAGATACTATTTGCCATGATCGTTGAATAGTTAAGAGCATTCGTTATTCGTACGAGTTTTTTCTTGATGTGTAATACACATAAAAGAAGTTTAATATGGGCTACACCAACGCATTAGGAAATAAAGAAAGGAAGAATGAAAGAGAAAAGAAGGAAATATACACATAATACACATACACATAGAACGATTCACTTTGCTACGATATCATTGAAAGTGGAACAGGTTGAAATGAAAGTTTCTTACACGCGGTATACTCCTAATCGCGTGTTGCTACCCCCTTATAAAAGCGACATCGCGAAACACCCCTTCATCGTTTACACCCTCTTCAACTTGCACCCTCTTACTTCCTAGTTACTCCTTCAACGTGTTACATATACATACACATGCGAGTGAGTTTTTATAAATTATAAAAATATACAAAACCCATCCACACACCCACACGTTCAATTCTATTTCTATCTTTTATACATTTTTTTAACATATAACAAGGGATTAGGAAACGAAATGCCACCACGTTCGATTTTAATTTGACTCTCGTACTCGTAAGGTTGTAAAAAAAATTCTGATAATCGACGTAGACCTGCCTGGTTGCCAAGTATATACAACGCAAAGGTCAACCTTGACCTCAATTCATAGAGAGAGAGAAACACATTTTTAAATGTTCCTAATTAAAAAGGAAAAAGAAAAAATTGCGTTCAAATCAAAAGGTTGTTACTATGCAAAAATTACATTTTATTTATTTATTTTTTACTTATTTGTTTATTTATTTAGAATAGATAACATTGTTCTACGAAATGTTTCGAAGTACATAAACGGTATGAATGAACTACGTTTTACATTTTTGATCGTCGTTTTGAACTTTCGGAGATAATAAAGCGATTCTCTTTCTCTCTCTTTCTCTCTCTTTCTCTCTCTTTCTCTATCTATCTATCTATCTATCTATCTATCTATCTATCTATCTATCTATCTATCTATCTATCTATCTATCTATCTATCTATCTATCTATNCTATCTATCTATCTATCTATCTATCTATCTATCTATCTATCTATCTATCTATCTATCTATCTATCTATCTATCTATCTATCTATCTATCTATCTCTCTTTATCTTTATCTTTCTCTTTACCTTTCTCCCTCGTTTAACGCTCGGCCGCTCGACTAAAGCTTCCTCGAGTTTGACGATGCGCATTTTTTCGTGAGAGTTTCTCGATGAGAAAAAGAGAGAGAGAGATAGAGAAAGAGAGAAAGAGAGGAAATAGGAAAGGAAAAAAAAGTATTCAACCCCTTTTTTCCGTTTAACAGGGAATACGAGCACCGAGAAAAGTCCACTAATGCCCTTCGATCGCAATTTTCTCGACAAAACGACCAAGATCTTTGCATAAACAAACGATACCTACAGTACCTACGATTGTAGATTTTTAGTCCATGTAATATTTATTTACGAATATTTAAAATGAAATTTCATTTCTCCAATTTTTTCCTGTTTTTAACTTTTAAACGAAGAATTACAAGAAAAAAAGAGAGAGAAAAGGTTCATTTAAGTTTCCATCAAAAGCTCAATTCTCGAAATTCTAGAATGTGATTCACACACATCTACTTATATAGACACACACAATCTGCTCACGTAGATGTATGTAGCTATTAAACGCGTTTATTATTTAGTTCAGCGTGAAATTGAAAACTTTAACAAGTTCGTAATTCGTTGCTCGAACATCGTAATACCCTAAAAATTTCTCTACTTGCACGATTGTACGAATGAACGGACCACGTCCGAACAACAATGGCGAATGGTTGTACGTATGTAGTTACGATAATGGCACGTTATACTATAGGCAGGAAACGTCGCGTTCGTTTCTACGAGAAACCTACCCTCGAGTTTTTTTTAAATAGACCAACGGTAAAGCTTGGCAGACGTTCGTGTTAAAAGAAAGAGGACAGTCGTTTATACGCGACGAAACTTTCTTCTTTCACATTATGTATTATATATATATATATATATGTTTTTATGTTTGTACATGTGTGTGTATGTTTATATATATATATGTATAAGATGAGAAGAAAACATTTAAATATATATATTGAATCAATCTTATACTATTTAGTATTTTACAATTGATATTTTACTAATTGTCAAAAAGAAATGATTGTTTTACAAATTATATATAATATTTATAAACTTTTTACTTTCTTTTCTTGTATAATATGTATATGTTTTTTTACGTTTATAACAAGATTATGTTAAAATAGAAATATATTTGCATACATTCTTAATGTATATCTCAAATAAAATTTGTAAAATATGTCAACGAAATAATACTTCCACTTGACCATTTTTTATTCGACAAAATATGATAAATTAATCTCTTTCTTCGGTGTTTAATTGCTACGTTTATATTCGAAAGTAGGTCAACTGGCTGAAATTAAGTTGAGTAGTCCATCTTGCAGCGAATATTTCCAACTCGCTTACGTAAATTAATGATTAGATTCAGCATCTACGATATAGTTATAATAATCGTCATCGTCATCATCCTCATTCTAGTAATAATAATCATAATAATAATAATAATAATAATAATCTACCCTTCTCGGCTATATTTTGCTTTTTTATCTATTTCATAAATTTAATGAATATAATTTGTATTATAAAATTCATTTATAATATTAATAAAATTTAAGCAAATTTACATTAATTATTATTATAATGTTGAAGGTATCATATATGTAGTGTATGTATAATAGAAATATAAAATATATTTCATTTTGAAGCGTAATAACTATTCGAATAATTTATAAAGATATTTATACTCATAATTATAACGATGGAACAAAAAAAAATGATAAAAAATTTATTTCTTTTATATTACAAGTAATTATTTTTATACATCATTTATTTATTTCATATTACAATTATTTATATCATAAAATTAATGATAACATGAATTTTTTTTAATTTTTTATGAACAACTTAGTCCACTGTCACAATAATCATCGATATGTTCATCGATCGATTTAAATTTGACACCATGGTAAATACCAAATTCCTAATGGAATATACCGTTATTAACGAGAAAGACAGAGAGAGGCTTGAATTCCATAACCAAATTAATTTGAGTAGTTGACAAGTTACTTGGATGTCCCAAAGTACAAACACATTCTCGTAGAAGCCTAACGTGCATTTGCTTATTAAAGGAACTTACACATAGTATATGATAGATATGCATTAACATGTTGGCATTTATCAGGATATTATCCGTGTTCCATGACGGATGTGTAGAAAAGTGTCACGAACAGTGGATATCCCTTTTTGCGATCGACAAAATTATGTGTTTGGAAGGAGAACACAACGAACAAGGACGAATACGCACGAACGACGACGTCCGACAATGTTCGTTCATTTTATTGATCGAACATAGTCATTTATTTTTTCTTTTCAAATCATTTATTTGTATCCTAAATAATATTTCTATAAGTACACACCATTATGCGTGTTTAAATAATTTTTATTATACATACACACGCACACATTGGGTATATAAATATGATTAATTAAATGTAATGATATAAATATCTCATAATAAAAAAAAAAAAAGGATTTCATGATGATCATAATAGAAAAAAAGACGAATAAAACGATTGTAATGCAATAGTCTGATCTTAATTAGAAAAAACAATCTAGGTCATTAGTTAGGCATAGTGCTTTGGAAGTAATCAACATGTTACAATTAAAATGGGCCACTGGGTATAACGAATCGTTGGAAGGAGAGAGTCGTCCAATTTATTTCGGCTCTTTCATCGATCTTAATTTGATTTCATTTTCTAATGAACCTAACTCATTTCCTAACAAACACGAAGGAAAAGATAGAGGAGAGGGATAGGGAAAGGGAAAGAGAAAGGGAGAGAAAAAAGAAAGGAAGAAAGAGAGAGAGAGAAAAAGTGAAGGACATTCAGTGCATAATAGTATCGTTCAAGGATTTCCGCATCGTTCTAGTGTAGGTAGGTTGATAGGTAGATATGTTGGTATACATGTATGTATACATAGGAAAATAGTCGATTTAGAAAAAAAGATATTTTTCACGAAAAGGATATTTTCAATCCTAATAAATGGGGATGTTATAATGCTTACAAAATTCCACATACACACACATCTATCTATAAATTTTATTGGGTTGTTCGGAAAGTAATTTCAATTTTTCCTGACACAATAAAGACATTAGTTGATGCAAACCGGCAACTAACAACACGTGAGATCGGTGAGAGATTTAATTTATCAAATTCAACTGTTTGTGCCCACATGAAAGGCCTAGGTTTAACCTCGAAACGAAAATTGTCTTGATTTTCACAAAATAAAAACAAAATGACTTTCCGAACAACCTAATATATTAAATAATTTTTAATTAGAAATAACCAAACAAAAATAGCGATTTAAAAAAGATTAAATTAAAAACATCGAAATAATTATTTCATTTTACTTTTGGTTAAGAAAATATGATCTCGAACGTGAGATTTGAATTATATGCTTACGTGTGTATATAACCATACATAAAAACATATATTCTCTCAAGTCTTTCAAAAGAAAGTTCTCACACGTTTTTGTCTCTTATCATATTGTTCGTGATCTTTCCAGCGTGAAATTTTGGATACACTGGTGCTCAAGCATGTCAGAAATATCACATGAAAGAAAACTTGCGAAAGGAATCTTGGTTATTCGAAGTAAAAAAAAGCCCTGTTTTCTGCTTTCACGCTAACGCCCTTTAATAACGATGTTTGCGAGAAAGCCGTTTGAAATAAAGAAAAAAAAAAAGAAACTAAACGAAAAGGAAAAAATATCATTACATTTCGTTCTACTATTATTTCCTTAGAAAAATATTATCACGATGGAAAAAAATGAAAAAAAATGTAATCTCGAAGGATTCTAATTATACTCTAAATGCATTTAATAACTCAACGTACGCACTAGATCTAACGTTTTGTTACCTTGGCACCATTTCTAAGCTCACGATTATGCGATTGGAACTAACATATGTTGTACATACATGTACACCTATATGTATATGTGTGTTCACACAAATTTACAAGTCTTCAGGTATGTATTGCATACTATACAACATTAACTTTCTTTAACTAAACTTTTGTTGTATTTAACGACAACTATTACATTGTGTAATTTATAACATGACTTAAAATTGAATTATTATAATTATACTATATTAAATATAATTATATTCTCTTTTTATATATCTTTTTAAATTATAATTTATACAATTATATTATACTAAATAAATTAATACTTATTATTATACTATGATTTTATTATACTATAATAAATATAACTTATACTTAAAAAAATATTCATTTTCTTTGATATAAATTGATTATGATACATTTTATAAAGATACAAATAAATTAAGATTAAACATTGTACGATGTTGTAAAAGGGTCTTAACGAATGTAATATATCTGAAATTAGAAAATAAAATAAAAAAATGTTCTATTGAGTAAACAATCTTTTTTGGAAATATAAAAAATAAAAACAAAAGTAAGACCAAAAAAATATAAGATAAAAGATGTATGTATCCACATAGAGGGAGACAAGACAGTTCATAAGACTTGTCTTTCGTTTGTAATATTAATCTTAGCTAGCAAAGTACCTTCTTCTTCTTGACCTCCTTGTAAAACAAAGACAGAGAGAGAGAGAGAGAGAAAGAGAGAGAGAGAGTAAGAGAAAATAGAAGAAAAAGAAAAAAATACGAAAGATGGTAAACATTGAAAATGGTGAAAAATATAAATAAAAAAAGAATAAAATTAAGTCAAGACGACGAATGAAATAAATAAAGAAAAATAGAAGGAAATAAAGAAAATTAAAATAAAGTTAAGATTTTCAATAATATATGGGATCACACGAGAGACAAACAACGAATAAATAAGAGAAAGAGAGAAGAAAACAAAACAAATTAATAAATATAATAAAATATTAATATTTGTGTAAATATAGAAAATATGATTTAAAAAAAAAATATGTATAATGTATAGAATAAAAGCAAGATTTTGGATATATCGAATTATATAAGAAACGACATTTATATCAATCGATAAACAATTAATATCAAAAGAATAATCATAGTTTTAATAGAATTTCAGGTCACTTTATATTTAATCTATGAAAAAAAAGAACTTAGTCGACTTGAAACAATGGCACATGAATACCTTGGATGTTCGTTTAATCGTACGTTTGGTTTGCACAAAGAGATACGCGATAGTCTGGAAAAATAACGAGAGAAAATAATATTAGTTTACTCATATGATAGAGAGAGAAAAAAAAGAAGAAGTTAGGAGGGTAAAGAGTTGCATTCATTTTTCACCTGACTACGCAAAATCGATCGTTTCCTCGCGTTCGCTGCTAACTCTCGTAAACGCAATCACGAATTTTTACTGCAACCTTCACCTACCTAGATCGGGGAGCCACGAGACGATGGAATTAATTTCAGATTTAAATCTTCATTCTCGTGCGAAACGAACGTTCTCCTGCCCTACTCCCACCCTCCTTCCTTCCTTCTTTCCTTTTCTCCTACCACCCCGACCCATTCTCGTTTCTTCCATAATAATCAACTTTACTCGAGTTATATTTTATTATGAAGAGAAAAACAAATAAGAATTTATGCAATCGACACAGGTATATCAAATTTATTTTTCTTTTACTTATTTATATATATTGTTAAAATAAATACACGTATTGCAATTGTTGTACCTCATAAACGCAATATCATTTCTTGTATTATAAATGCGCATTGTAAATACGATGAAAAAACCGATCAACCATTTTCTGGGTCACGTTTTTTGTCTTGTCTTCCGTTTATTTGATTAATACTACAAAACCAGTTCACAGTAGCGATCATCTAATTGTTTTGTATCTATTTGTAATCTCACAGTTGTAAAAATATAAAGGAATTTGATATGGGATTGAGATGATCATGCGAAGAGTCGATTTATCATAATTGTTCAAGTTGTTCGATAAAAGTTAAAATTTATTATCATTTCTTATCGGTAACCTTTTTTCTTTTTATTAATCAATCGTGCCTATCGATCAACTAGTATATATATATATATACTATTGTCATCCAATTATACCATTATTAATACGAATATATATACATTTATTTGTGTATATGTATATTAATATGAAGAGTGATAAATTTTTAACGTATTTTTCTGTGAATGTATTCGTTCGATAATACCCGATGATATTTAAAGAAAAAAGAATCGATTAATTGGTTTCCCATTTTAATTTTTCTTTGTTGTTGTTTCAATCTCGAACATTAATTTATAAAATAATTATTTTTTTTAGGGTCAGTATTCCGTTATACGTTTACTGACATATTTGATTTTTATTAAAAAATTTCTATAGATGCATATGCATGTTCCTTCTCGTTCATATGACATAACAATAAACTCAATACGCCTTTTGTTCTATTAAACAAAAGAAAATAAAATAAATAGGTATGGTATATACTAATATACCCAGTCGAGTGATCCAAGTGAAAAGAGGACACCACACTAACTCTATTTATATAACCAAGTATTATCACAAAATGTGCGTGTTATATGTATTAACATCTTGAAATAACACGAAATTCTTGAGATAAAATCATTGGACCTGATAAAATTGTGTTTAAACAACAAACGATGATAACAATCGTATAATCATTTAAGTACATGAGTTTTATTGATCATACAATATTAATAAATATCGATTTCAAAATTTCTTTCTAAATTCATTGGACGAGAACGCGAAGTTGTTTGAAAAGAAATTATAATGTTAAATGATAATGTTTAAATTTCCTCTCTCCTCTCCCCCCTCTTCCTTCCACCCTTCCCACCCGACGATTGTCATCGTTGTTGTTGGGCCGTCGATCTTTTTGGTACAGAATTAAATCAGAATTTGGTTAGTGCCAAAGGTTAGACCTCGTCCACGTCGTTGTAGTTGGTAAGGACGAAATCAGGTCGATAAAAACGACGAACACTATTTATAGTTCATTAGTACTTCACGAAGTTTTTAAAGACTCATTGTCTGCATATATTTTATTAAGAGCCATCCACGACAAGTGCACTCTCTTTCTCTTTTTCTCTCTTGTGTTTTTTTTTCCTCTTTTTCTCGACGAGCCGATATTGCAACGGATAGACGTCGAGACCCCAGGATATTCTCGGCATTCAAATAATAGTCTCGTTTAACCAACATTTCTTCTCATTCTTTCTCTTTCTCTCCTTCTCTCACCCTTTTTGATTCCGTTTTTTTTTTCTAGAAAAATATAAATAACAAAAAAGAATACTATACTCTCTCCATATATATTTCTAAAATTATTTCCGAGTGAATATTTAAATAATAAAATATAATTGGTAAACATTAAATTAAAATACAAATCAAGTTACATATAATGAATCAAATACAAATAATACAATTGTCGTAAATATTTAATTTTAATTATTTTCTGAAAAGGAGAGTAATTAATTAATAATAAAAATAAGTGTTCATTAATATCGAAATAGATTATAAATCGAATTACGAATAAGCAAACTTGTCTAATAATAAAAATAAATGTATCGATATTAATATTGAAGTAGATTTGGAAGTTGATCAATTAATATACTCTCAATTATAAACAATAATAATAACATTAATACAGATGTTTTACAAATATCGAAGAATAAATAGATCGTAACCATGAATACATTTAATAAAAAATGAAACAAAAAAATAATTATTAATATTAAGGTAGATTATCGATCGACCGAATTATGAATATATTTACAATGAATAAAAAGATAAATTCATTATAGTTACAATTGTGTTACATATTTTAGACTTTCGCCGTTTTACCTAGGAAGACGTCTAAATAAAGCTCGCTCCAGTGTGACGAGGAAGAAAGAGGTAGTTATTCAAGGCAAATCCGCACTTTGTCGTGACCGTGACACGGTGGTGTCTTCTTGTGCCAGCTAGACGCCAAACGCAAACGGTGTAAAGGCCAGGTCTTTCGTTATTTTCTATAGTCTTTTGTCTTTTCTATTCAATTTTTTTCTACAAATTATTATTATTTAGCTAATCGAAAGATGACACGACGATTTCAATAATTATTATTAAACTTTTATCCATAACTATTCGTTTATATATTACTTGTTTTATTTATTTTTTTATTTATGTATTTACGTTTTCTTTATTTTTATGCGTATAATATTCACTTCAAACTTACAATATCAATAATCAATTCGATCAAATTAATGATAAAAGCGACTAGACAAAATAATCAATTCATTTTCTTGATGGATTGGAAATACCAATCTATAATTAATCAAAATAAAGATTGTCGTCTCAATCTGATGTACTTGCACGTAGAAAGGTCGTTGACTTGGCGCCTTCAAAGAAAGAAGACAGAAAAATAAGGAAACATTTTTATCTTCGTAATCATTTAATTAATCTTTCGGTATCTGTAATTACCTAACACTAAGATAATCGACTATTACTCTCTCTCTCTCTCTCTCTCTCTCTCTTTCTCTCTGGCATTTTATACAATTTTTTAAAATTTAATTCAAATGCAAATCATAGGATTGGAGAATTGAAATAAATGATAAAAATAAAATCCAATAATTTCTAAAACGTCCAAAAGATTAAATAATAGTGATAATAATATTAATAATAATAACAATAATAAAATAAAAATTATCGATAAATAATCTATTATTTTATACACACTTTAATATTACGTATCGATCACTATTGTTCTCCTTTTATTGATTCATTCCTCGTACTGCAATACGTATATGTGTATATAATATCTTCGTTTCAAACGTTTAAATTATTCTTTAGCACGAATCATTCACAGAATCGCGCTTGTTAGATCTAAATCGTTTTAAGTTAAAAAAAAAAGATAAAAAAAATAACGAGTTTGATTTAACGAATGCAATGATCGAAGTAAAAGCGCTTAACGCACACTTTCTCGTTTACTTTTTGTTTAAGTCGTGAATGATCACAACTTTGGTGGACGTTCCTCTGTACATACAAAAATAATATCTCACTGGTAGGAGCTTATCGATTAAGATTGATATCTATCTACATTGGGAATTTCCAGGTCTTCTTATGCTTTTTATTTCGTATGGACGTGACGATCGTAAAAAAAGATCCAATATATACTTCTCTACATATACTTTTCGACCTATGTTTACTAAAACTTTTTTACTCAGTACCGTGTATCCTGTATACTATATTATTATTGAATGGTTTTTTTTGAACACCCTGTATATATGCATTTATCTATATATGCATATATATATATTTACTTTTTAATGTATCTTCATATTGGATCTTCCAACTTTCTACCTCGGCAGTTACCAAAAGACTGATCTCGAATGACATTCGACAGAACGCAAATAACACGATGTGTATATATTTATATTTTATGCTTGAGGTTATATTTTTCAATAATAATTTTGAAATAAATAATTTATTTATTATTATACGATATAATAGATAAAACTTGGTATATAAAAACAAAAATTGTGGGTACGTATATGCGCAGTTTAACACAATAACATTTATTTAAATTTATTTGAAATGAAAATATTCAGATGTCGTATGGTAAATGCGACAAGAGATAAAACATTTGTTATTAACGATGTGAATAATGATTGTAAAATATATTAGGATATAACTTAATGAAAACTCTGAGCTTTTGTATTTCCACATTAATTTAGGAAACATTAGTAGGATATTCGCTTTATTCGTTGAATTTTAATAACGATATTAAACTGACGATGAATTTAACATTATACAAGTCGATTTATGTTGATCGCGTAACGCAGATTAACATTATATCGTTGAAATTATTACAAATTTAAATAACGACGACAAAGTGCATTCATACTAATAATGTATGTACAATATATTTAAATGTAACATGTTCATAAGTTTGTAGGTAACGACTCGTTCCAATTTTGATTCGGCTTCATGGAAAGAGGTTAATAACCCACTTTCAAAGCCCTCAGCTTCTTGTTTTATCTGGGTTCGTTTAAAAGCTCTATGAAACGCCGACGCTGTAAAGCAGACGAGAATGAAACCCAGAAGGACAAGATCGTTTCATTATCCTAGTAATTGTTGCACGCTCTTTCGTGTACATTCTCAGCTCGTCCAGTAAAATAAAAGAAAGTATTTGCATAAAGCTAAACGATCATAGTATCATCTTATTCCAATCTCTGTTAATTTATTTTTGTTTTTGACATTTATAAAAATTAATAATTAAAAATAAATATATAAATCGAAGAAACGAAAAACATCGGTTAGAAGATAACGTAAAGAAAAATCACGTTTTAGTAGTTAACCGTTAATAATTAATTATTATTATCTAAAGTGTGTGTGTCTCTTGAAATTAAAAACATTCGAAATATTATAAAAAGGTAAAATGAAAATATCACTAAAAAAAGATTAAACAAGAAACATTTAATGAAATCAATTTCATATATACATTTTCCCCTAGAGGTAGGTTCGCAATCGTAGAGAAATATTTAGTGCAAATGAACTTGTGGGACGCGTTCGTATTGTGGAAAAAAAAATAAAATGAAAAATATAATATATAAAAAGATAAAATAAAAAACAAGAGGAATATAAAACGCGAGATCTCATCGGAAACTCTCTCTACGTTGAGAGAGTTGTCCTATGTGGAAAGCAATGAACTATTATTTTTCTTTCTCTTTCTACCTATATATAAAACTATCTGTACTTACCCATATAGGTGTATTTAACGAGCATGATATCATTTCATACAAATGCGTTTTATATATCACAAGATCGTAGACGATTGAACATGATATGAGTATTTATTACTCGATTATAATGCACAAATATACTTTGTCATCAAGGTTTAAATTCGATTTTCATTTAAATACATATGTCATTGTAATTAATGTCACGTTTAATTGATATCCAACATCAAAATTCATTTTATACTAAAAATATATTATATTTAAATGTATACGAGAAAACAAAAATAACTAAACAATAAAATTCTTTCATATTATTATCATCATCATCATCATCGATTGACAATGGTAATTAAAAAGAAAGTCTGAAGAAAAATATAAGATTTCATATATTTTTATTTTTCCTCTTAATTTTCTTTTTTTTCATTTTTTTTTTTTTTTTTAATACGACCGATAAGAAAATATACGCAAAGTATCGTAATCGTATAATGAACTTATATTGTTACATTTAAATGAATTTTCATTATAATTGAACTTCGAACAGCTGATGGTTTCTTATCTTAAGACTCTTTGTCAAGAGCTAAGAAGTACTTAAATTCTTTGTTTTATTCAAATTTCCGATTAACTTATCCTTTATTTTTAATTTATCTCTTTCTTGCATGATCTCAAGCAATACCCAAGAGAGAGAGAGAGAGAGAGAGAGGAAAAGATAAACAATAGTTATAAACGTTCAAGAGATCGGTTTCGATTCGCGATCGCATTAATGCACCGGAGAATGCAATCAGCACTAATTACTAGTTGCAATACGCTGGTATTCACGTTACAGGAGACAATATTATAGGGTAACTACATTCGACTAATTTCCATCGATTTCTCTGATGCTTATTCGTATATCGATTACTCTCTATTTATTATAATATATACATACATGTATGTATATATACATATGCCCATAATTATTTGTAAGTAAAAAATGAACAAATGAAAAGTAAGTCCGTTAGTCATTTCACATTTAACGTTAATTTAAATTAAATTAATTCAAAGTATGCATAGAAAAATAAATAAAGTCTTCTAAGTAATTCCTTAGTTATATTTGATTAAAAAAAAAGTAACATATTTAATTTTCATCCAGTCGAAGTTTCTCATCGATATCGATAAAAAATATCACTTACTAATATCATACTTATTAATATCTTTAATCTAAAATTTCAAATATAGAGATAATTTAGATGATCATCAAGTAGAATAATTAACCAGCTAGTTATAACTTATCGAAAGACAAACTCGCATGTTCATTATGATCGCTGAAAGGAAACTTGGAGTGGCTTTAATCCTAAAGACAATAGCTTTCGTAGGTTTATCTCGAACGTCCTTCGTGTATACTCGAAATAATCTCGTCATATACATATTGTAGAGGTATAACGATCCCATCGAGAATTGGTACGATATAGTTCTCTTTCTCTCTATCTATGTCTATCTTTATCGGCTAACTAATAAGAATCATAAGCGAAATGATTTAAAGCTCGTCAGGATAGCAATAAAAATTCCCTGATGAGAGATTTAACAGAATAGAACTTTAATGATTCACAAAAATTAATATTTCCAAGTTACTATTCCTATAATTACTCGTTTATTCTGATTTATCCTTTTTGTTGATAGATAATCTTTTATGTGTATAAGGCAATATTTGCTATTTGAATTTTATTCGTTTTTTTTTAATATTCTTCCTATAAAAACGTACTCTCATATTTTATTATTTTTTACTAAAAATAGTCTTGCATTTGAATATCTGTTTACTAGAAAAAATATACATAGCTTATTTTAATATATTCTATATGAATATATAGATATATATAGATAATAGATTATATATGTATATATCTATTTTAGAGGGTGGCGTTAAACTAAAAGGGAGTATTGTAAATGGGTTCGGTCGGTGTTCTATTCTGTTATACGCAGCAACGTACTTCCTCTATGACGTCAAACCGGAGACAGAAAAGCTCCCACTCTGCGAACCTCGTTTCCGGGTCAAACGAGGTTGAAGTTATCGTAACAACCTATGTATATCTTGCTTTAATAGATCTCTACTCGATATAGTATAGTAAAATGAATTTGCCAAGAAAATCTATCACGGTCCATCGTGCAAAGATGTTCCAACGTAGTCTAAGGAATTAACATTCATGGTGAAATGTAATTATGGTTGTTGAACAATATATTTTACCTTTTATTCAATATTTGGTTATCTTATTATTAAGTAGATCTTTATATTATATATAAAATGCATCATATTTAATTATTGTTTTAAAAAACGGTAACAATAATACATAAGTATACCTTTTTAGCTAAATAAAATTATTTAAAAAAGTAACAAAAATTGTGACGATGCAAGTTAACTTCGTTTTTTATTGTATTCGTGTATATGAATGTGTACGCTTTAGTGCGGGAGAATGATTTTCGATTTGTACCAATGTATATCTTTTGTTTAAAAAAATCGTTAAAAAAAGAAAAGAACAATAATAATAACGATGCAAATTAATATCGTTTTTCACAGTACGTGCGAACGTGTGTGTAGGTTTAAATTATATTACATATATCGTAGCGAGCTCGTTCCTTTTGAATCTCCCCTTTTATCAACCTAACGCAAAAGTTGCAATAAAAAGCCAACTTGAAAATATATATATATATGTATGTATGTATGTACATATGTATGTACGTGTTAGAAATGAAGGAACGTGCCTGGTGTTTTCGTCGAATCATTTTCCGACGTTGACAACCATAAATCTTTGATTAAATGCATCGTTGCTGGTAGTTCGCCATCTTTGGCGATGACTCAAAAGAGAACTCAGTAGTCTCGCTTAAAATCAATGATTAATTATTGATTATGTGAGAATACTTTTCTTCAAGATTGTTCTATTTCTTTTTTAATGAAAAATAAATAAAATATTAATAATGGCTAAATAACGAAGTCGGTCCGTTATTTTTTTGAAGATTAAAAATTATAAAATATATACTAATAAATATAAGGAAAAAGAAAAAGATAGATTATAAAGCTTGAAAATAGTTTCTACCTTCTTTCTTTTCTCTTTCTCTCTCTCTCTTTCTTCAATTGACATAGGTAGTTCATTTTACCCGACAACCGGAAGTAAAACGTATTCCTCTGTCTTTGATGAGCCGGATCCAACGTGCAAGGAACATACTCAGGTGTCTAGCAAGCAGCATGTTGTCGGTATAGGTACTGTTGACAGCTCTCGATAAAACTTTTCGCGTGGTCGTCGGAGAATACGTCAGTAGAATGTAACAAGTGAAGAGAATAACATAGAAAACATCAAATTCTAAACGCAAACATTGAATCCATACATACATACATACATATACATGCATAAAGATAACTACTGTTGCGTGTTTGTAACGTAAACGATAAACCTATGACAGTATTTTTTCCCAACATTAATCATCATTTCACGCGAGTTTCTTTCTCATTTTTGAAGTGAAATTTCTTAAATAACAGTAACGATAATATTTTATGAAACGACATATTATCAAAAGAGAGAGAGAAAGTAGGATAGAACCTACAGTTGAACAAAATTATGAAAGGTTCTAGTGTTAGTTGTTGAGTGTGTGTTTGTTTATATATATGAAATACATCGATCGATAGTTATTACAAGATGCGTTTGTTTACGGAACCATGAGAGGAGATGTAATTTTCCTTGAGAGTGCTCGAAATATCCTAAATGATGGTTAATTAATCGAAGGAACTGCATAATGTAGTATAAAAACACTGAATATAAGTTTTATGTACTTTCCTCTTCGGCATCCACCGTAAGACTGGCACGTTGTCATCTATGAAAGCCAATTAAAATTCTAATTGTTTATATGACTTTAAGAAGAATAAATTCTATTTACTTCTCGAATATTTATGCGAGTTATACATAATAGAACCTTCATCATACCAAAATCAAACAAATCAACCAAAATCATATAAACAGCATTCGATAAAAAAACTTTCTTAGAAAACAACGGAGCCAGTTTAAGGGGGGGATTTCAGAAAAAACGGTTCATCGAACTTATATTCCGTGTACATAAACTACAATATTCCTTTTTCCTTTTGATTAATTAACAATTATTTAAGATTATCTAATACAATAGTTTTGTCAATTAATATTGAGAATTATTTTAACGTTCCTTGTATGCAATAACTTTATTTCGAAAATTTTCATGTAATGAAATATCTGATAGATATTGTTTAATATTCGAAGTAAAAGCGTTTCTTGTACATTATTTTTCTATTTGCTTTATAATTCACTTATTATAAATAAAACTTTCAAGTTAAATTCATTTAAAATGTGTAATTAAGATATACCAATGTATTTATTTCTAAATTTTTTTCATCCTAAACACTTCATATATCAATAGTTTTCAAGAAAAAATCTAGTAAACTTAAAGGTATACGATTTTAAGGAAGTACTCAATTTATATATGAATCAATTAATTATTTTCTATGTGACAATACGAGTTTCACTTCTATCGCGTATAGAGGCTGCGTACATTTTTTTTCTTTCTTTTTTTTTACATTCTCGCGAAATCTTCGAATGAAAACGAATTTTCCTAGGAAACGAGAAAAACTAAATCGCACGATAGATTGATAGGTAGATCCGGATAGATGGTGATTAATTCTTCACTCACTTCGTAACGAATTCGTTTACACACACACATATTCATATACATATATGTGCGAAGAGATCCAAGCTATCGGCATTTTAATTAAATGCCTTGTCATGAATACTGTTCGACTCCATATTCGTTCGAAAACCACACTACTACCACTGTAGGATCCAATGAATACCCGAATTTTACTTTTAAAAATATTCCTCTCGATTTTTTCCTATTTTAATTTCCCTTTTATGATATAATTATTTGGAAAATTTGCAAATCATTGGTGATCCCACATACTCAATTAATATTTTTAGTTCTATAACGTTGAACGTAATGTACATTCAAATATCTATCATAATTTTTTTTTAAACCACTGGTTACATATACATATATACCAGTATACGTGTATTATACATTTTCGTTCTTTCATGATTTATTTATCAATATCGTTTTAAATCTCAGTTAACGAGTTTAATGAACAAATATTTTTTCAAGCTTAACGCATCGTTTATTATAGTTTGTATTTTGTTGATTTTATTTCTTCCTTTTTGTCTATTAAATTATAATTATGTAAAATATGTATGTGCATGCATGTATGCCTGTGCATGTGATTCTACAAAGAAAATATAAACAAATAACTATACTAAATTATATATAATATATACGCATGTATATACAAAATATAAAATACTATGTTACATTATATATGTAGTTTTTCTTTTAAATTTTTACCTTATTCTTAAAAGGAAACACATGTTACAAATTAGTAAATCGAAAAGTATTAAGTTGGCACGCACACACGTTTTGACTCGGCATACGAGTTTCGCGTCAGTTCTATCGACCCGCTTTTGCAGTTACTCGAAATAGAAGGCTTACTTCCCTAGAGGCTTAGCTCTTTATCTCCCACTTTCGGCTCGAGATGAATCCTCTGATTCTAAATCCTCGAAATTGCATCGAATTTTACTACATTGATACGCCAAGTTAGTATTTCTCAATCTCTAACGTTTGTTATTAAAAACATATACATATACGAATATGTGTTACAGTTTTCTATCACCATAAGTTCAGGAAGCGTTACGACTAGTTCGTTTTTCAATCTGGAACGCGTCCAAAGATTGAAATTATTTCACGGCAGTGCTGTTGCAGCCTTCAGAAGAGAAGCAATTCTTGTATATGTGTGAACGTGTGAACATATATATATATATATATATATCGGGAAAACGATTACGTCTGTGGGACGGCTAGACCCTTGCCCGAGCTTAAACAAAGAAGCTTCAAAGGTCTCATTTTTAACCCAGAAGGAAGAGAACTACAATACCAGAACAAATTAGGTTACACTAGGATACTTATTCCCTAAGGATTCAGCATCTAATTTCTGACAAACATATCCTTAAGAATAAAGATCTCTGATTCTGTAGAATATCATTAACAATTCAAACTTTACATACACATACACACACACATACAACGTCTTTATTTATTTTTATTACATATGTATATATATATATATATACGATAGGAATATGATTTTACATAAAATGATTTAAAAATGAACAATATATACTACTTTTGAATTTTTTTACAATAACAATATCACGTGCTAATTATAAACTACGGAACAATATTTAAGTCGGTAGTATTCATCATTTTGAGATGATTAAAATGTGATAAAGTAAGAGCAATTTTATGATAAGTCAAAAGTATCGTAACTTCAGACACTTCCTTACAAACACCAGAGAAGATATCAAATTCTTTGTCTGATTAACGAAAAGTTACCTTTCCACTATCATTTCAAGAATGATGAAGCGAACGTGTGACAGAAATAAAATAGGAAAGGAAATTATTTTTTCAAGGGAATTTGATAGACGACCTCGATTTCGAAGAATCGAAAAATGTTAAATTGCATGTTCGTAAAATAAGTAGTGACGTGGTAAACATCAAAGGATTTTCTTACTAAATGAATGTTACGAAATATTGGTAATACACCTACGATGATAGTATTATCTCAAAATAGAAACTGGGTATTGACAACGAATCATTATACATCAGTGAGGCTGCATTAAATTGATATTGAAGTTCATACAAAATTATTGATTTTGAATGACACCTCTATCATGTTATAATCCATACGATGATTTGAAAACTATAATGAAAATTTTCCCAATTTAATGACATATCTTTGATTCACACGTTCATGTCATTTCTATTACAATAAATTACCATTTTATTACAGAATGCGATATTATCACAACTATTGTTTAAATTTAAAAAAAAGAAAACTGTAAAGAGTAACTGTCCACGTAACTGACAAAAATAATGTTTCCATATTAGTTATCTACAAAATCGAAAGGATGCTTATCCAGGTAACTCGAGTAGTTCTTTGGATATCGATGGAAAACTTCCTGGTATCATCTCTTGGGGTTGATTGTATAGTACCCAACACTACTTCTAGAATTTACACCCAAGTGACGGCCTATCGAGATTGAATACGTGCCAAACCAAAAGTCTGAACTAGTTTTTATGTATTTACCTACCATCGCTATGTCGAATTTGTTTGTTACAAAAAAATTCGATAGGAAATTTACTATAATCTTTAATTATCTATTTTATAAATTTGTCAACAATAAAACGGCAAATGAAACTTATAAAACAAATACAAATTTATTAATAATATAAATCTCTTGGCTAATTATGTTACTTTTATTTCAAAATCAATTAAATAAATTTCTTCATTTTTACTTTTTATTATTGAAAACAATGCATTTTCTTTGAAAACCAAAGTTACCACATATCAAAATTGTCATAACCGCTAACTATTCGTACTTATGATACTTCTCGAAACATTTTCGGTATTTCGACGAAATGTTGGCAAGTATTCTGTGGAGAATTTCGATAGAAATGCATTCTCACGATGAGAAAACGGTTCTGTCAAATTTGACGTCTATAACAGGAATATATTCGAAGATAAAGTCACAAATTGAGAAAGGAAAAGATACAAGAAAAGCTCGAAACCAACATGAAGTGTTTCCTCGATAATCGATTTGCTCAACAACAAGAAATAGACAAACTCACAAACATGACTTTTAAATTTTTATATATCAAATAACAATAATAGTAATGATAATAATAATAATAATAATAATAATAATAATAATAATAATAATAATAATAATAATAATAATAATAATAATAATAATAATAATAATAAT
>NW_015148972.1:4240853-4252744 GCF_001465965.1 Polistes dominula | reverse complement strand
TTTTTTGTTTTTTTTTCTTTGTCGTTAAACATAGTAAAAAATGAGTCGTGGTAGTTGAGTATAAACAACTTCTCGGGCAGTGACGTCAACACTCGGAATATATTTCCTTGCCAATTATGTCAAACACGAAGTCACAACGTTCGCCAAATTAGGGATGACATTCTACTTCTACTTTGCTCCTGCTGCTGTTACTGCTACTGCTGTTAATATCTCTGATGTTTCTACTGTGAACTAATATCGTCCACTGTCCTGCTGTAACTGTTACACACCGATGTTGTGAATACTAGTGCATCTACTAATATTGCTGTTACCAGTGTTGCTGATATTACTGATGCTATCACTGTTGTTGACATTACCAACAGTGTTCCTTACTAATGATCTCATCTAAACTATTCGTTCGAAACTCTAACAATTTTCAAATTGTCTTAGAAAATTATTAAACAAAATTATAATGAGAAGTTAAGATATTAATTATAATTAATCATGAATTTTTTGATGTTATATTTTATTCTGTAAATTGTGCAAATGTGAGAAAAATGATGACCATGTATCGTCTCTGTTTCATCACGAAAGTTTCTTAATTGATAAACAAGCGAATCAAAGTTCTTTCTAAGTAAGTATGTTTATTATCCTATACGAAAATTTTTCTATATCTTGCTGCTTTTCATGCTGAATAAGAGAGAAATTTATTTAAGTTCTTAATTCAGAAAGCTATTCACTTTTATCATATTTTCTCTCTCTCTTATTTTAATTTCAACAAACAATAGATTTGAAATCTAATTATCAAATTAATTAGCAAATTACGTTTTCTTAATTGAATCAATATTATGTAAATAAACACAATGCGTAACGATATCGGCTACTATGTTTAATTAACTAGTGAACAATTTTTTTATTTCTTTCTTTTAACATTTATATTGAAATAAAGAAGTAAGAAATATATAAAAAAAAAATCGAAATGATGCATATACCTTCCATGCAATATCTCTCACCTTTTACTACATATAATGCAACTAAACATATACATAGGTACATTTGCATATCCATGGAGTAAGGTAATGGCTTTTAAATGGCAACGATATCGTCGCATTAACCATCCTGCAATTACTATTAACGAAATTCTCTCAGAGATTTAGCTGTGCGATCGATTGAACGTCAGTTTATTTTCATGAAAATACTGTAATTTTCTTCAACTGACAACGAAGATCAAGTATTATATCACACATGATTACTTGAAGTTTTTTTAACAAAATATATCAATGTATGATTGTACTTGTAAAATATATTTCTTTATAACGCTATGTAATATTTTTATTTTACCTACATTTAAATTTCATTCTATACATAACAAAACGAATTATAACTTCATATCAAAAATTATGTTACGCATATTAAGTATAATAGAATACTACAATAATACTGATATAAATAATACTATAAGATTATTGAGTTATATATTTTTTTGTCATCTTAAATTATGGATTTTTTAACAAAATAAAAACCTGATTATTTGGATGATGTAAATAATTAATAAGACCTTGAATAAGTTCTCGCTGTTCCATCAAAGATGGCAATAACAGTACTCTGTGCTTGAAATTTCGAATGGTAACGCACTTGCAAGGAAGTACTGTATCTAACCTAAAATTTCAGTGTATGATAGTTCACTTTAGTGTAAACAAAGTAATTTTTTATTATTTTTGAAAATGTCTACTTTTGTGCCAACTAAAATGTATTTGCGGGGAATTTTATTGGCACTACTTTATTCAAAAGAAATCGGCAGCTGAAGCACATAGAATTCTTGTTGAGACTTATGGTGACAATGCTCTGTCGGATACGACATGCAGAGACTGGTTTCGACGCTTCAAAAAAAATAATTTTGAACTTGAGGATAAAGAACGTTCTGGCGCACCAAAAAAATTTCAAGACAGAGAATTGGAGGAATTACTTGATAAAGACCGATCTCAGACGCTAGCAGAACTTGGAAAAACATTACAAGTTGACGAGTCAACTGTTTCAAAACGTTTAAAAATGTTAGAAATGATCCAGAAGCAAGGACATTGGGTGCCATATGAATTGAGGCCAAAAGACATCGTACGGCGTTTTGTCACGTGTGAACTACTGCTTCAACGGCAGAAAAGAAAAGGTTTTTTTGCACCGTATCGTGACTAGCGATAAAAAATGGATACACTATAATAATCTAAAGCGTAGAAAATCATGGGGTAAGCCTGGCCATGCATCAACATCGTCCGCAAAACCAAATATCCATGGTTCGAAGCTTCTTCTCTGTATTTGGTGGGATCAGCAGGGTGTAATTTATCATGAGCTGCTCAAACCGAATGAGACTATCACGGGGGATCGCTATCGACTTCAATTGATGCGTTTGAGTCGAGCCCTAAAAGAAAAACGGCCGCTATTCGAGAAGAGACACGACAAAGTGATTTTGTTACATGACAACGCCCGGCCTCATGTTACAAAACCAATGAAAACCTACCTGGAAACGTTTCGATGGGAAGTGCTACCCCACCCGCCGTATTCACCTGACATAGCCCCTTCCAATTTTCACCTATTCCGTTCGATGGCACATGACTTAGCTGACCAGCGTTTTCATTCTTACGAAGAAGTTAAAAAATGAGTCGATTCTTGGATAGCCTCAAAAGACATGTCGTTTTTCCAACACGGAATTCATATACTGCCAGAAAGATGGAAGAAAGTGGTCTCTAGATGGGCAATACTTTCAATAAAACGTTATTATATTTTAATATATAAATATAAAACGTTCCTTATATTTTAAATAAAATTTTTATTTTGTAAAAACAGCGAGAACTTATTCAAGGCCCTAATATTTTTAATAAAATTTATGTATAAACGTATATAAATATGTATAGGTGTAAATCATAAAATCTCGTAATGCTTAATTGTTGATAATGATTGAATAATCTAATTTAAATTTTAAATTATTATTAATATTAAATAATTATAACCTTTATAACTGATGAACTATGTCCAACGATATCCGAAGGTAGATTCTACTGTAATAAACCAACGTGATGATTGTTCCGAGTGTTATACTTGTTCTTTCGTTTGTTCGTTTATTTGATGCTTGTTACTCGGAAGATACGAAAAATAAACAAACCACCATTCCCATCAGCAACGTTGACACGAAACGAATTATGCGAAAGATTCTGTTGATTTGTGAGCGAGTAGAAAATCGATGCTTTATAAATATCTTCGACATATCCTTGATAATTAAACATCTGCAATAACTACGAAAAATATCCATTGATACGAATGCTTGCTTGGATAATTGATGAATCGTTAAACCCTGTGTTACATTATTTTTTCTATCCTCAAATAAATTATATAATGAAAATTTTATAAAAGTTATTAACAATATGTTATAATGAAAAACAAATTTAAATTTGAAAGAAGTATCGAATGTGAGTATTATAAAAATTCAGATGTATGTATGTGCGACGGAAAATATAAATATTACAAATTGCTAATATAAAATATACTAACATTTGAAAGAAATATCGAATATGATTTTCATAAAAATTTAGATGAAGAATAATATTGTACATATTACAAATTAATATAATAACTAATATATAACATTATTTACAATAGTTTTTATCATTGTATTATACTAAGTACAACTTCGTAATAAATAAAACAAACCATAAATAATATTCAAAATATATATACACTTCGCAGTTGCATGATGTTATAAAGGGTTAATAAACAAGAAAATAAATAAACGAATGAAGAATGATTAATATACAAATAATTTCATAGAAAAGAGAAGTGTGTTCTGAAACGTCAATTCATTTGACAGATAAACGAAAAAGCTCTTCAACGTCTTTGTCTTCATAACGCCACTTAGCTTCAAATGGTGTAAGGATTATTACCTTGCCAAGGGAAACATTTGTGCCAGATTGTGACCGCAATGAGTGTGAGCAACCATATAAGGGTTTGTCTGGCTATATAACTTTTCTCAATGTGTTTTTAGAAGGATTAAGATATAATATTATCCTGTGGATCACGTACTCTTGACGCTATTTCGTCAAAGACCAAAAAGTTTCTCCTAACTCTTCCTCTTCTTTTGACGATTTTTTTATTTCGAACAAAAGACTGAGAAATTTCCAAAGAAGGCAAAAAAAAGTTTACACACAGAACATGTGTAAATGATAAAAACTAATATAAGCTTGGTTGAAAATTCTACGGTGATTTAAAAAATCAATTATTCTTTTTTGCGAAACTTTCCAATCAGTTTGCAAAATATAAAACTATGAGTCTAACTACAAGCCTAAAAAGTCTTAAATAAGTATTATTGATTTTTTAAATCACTTAGGAACTTTTGTCCCACCCTACATAAATAAATATAATATAAGCTACTCTGTAAATGTTTTCAGAAGAGAAAAAGGAGAAAAAGAAGAAAAAGAGACACAGACAAGAAGGGGGATCGATTTATTGATGCATCTGACAATGTTACGAGATAAAAAAATGTTAAATTAACGAGAGCTAAATCGGAAGAAAAGCCATAAGTACTTATCTAAAGCTTGCAATGCGCTTAAAAGTGAATCATCTTTGAAAATAAACGAACAATCCTATTACGTGATGATAAAATGTATATAAAAGAAAATTAAGCTCAAAGAAGAAATGAATGAAACATACAAAAATCATTAAACAAAAGTACTAAGTACTAAGTGAAACTAAAGTTCAATTATGAAAGAAAATCGAGTGAACCATTAAATAATRATAATAATAATAGCAATAACAACAATAATAATAATCATATATGAATGTGTAACGCGCACACAAGTGCACACACATATTTTTGACACGTTGATAAAGGACATTAAACGCATAAACAATCAGAAGGATGGTAAAACAAATATAGATAGATAGCGACATGAATATTTTACGCATCGAACGAAGGCCATACTATCGACCAAAGTGCAAATGAGTTTTGCAGAACGTCGAAATAATTGAATAAACGAAGAATGGTGTCAAGCGAATATCTGCTCGAGTTGTTACATAGAAGGAAGTAGTAAATAAATTGCACTAACCTTCGTGTTAGTCTACTCGAAATGGAATGAAAATCTGAGAGTATGCCGCAAATAGAATAAACAATAATAATAAATAAATACATAAATAAATGAATAAATTAATACATTGTTACAGAGCTATCCTCTTCACGTTCTTAATTTATTTTTTTTTTAACTTCTTGCGCGATGCCAATGATTCAGAAAGGAGAAAGAAGAAAGGAAATAAATATATTCAAGAACGAAAAACTCATTTTATTCATACGCCTATGCTTTTGAGTTTACTGCCAAAACGTGGCAGAAATAAATAGAACGACCAGTACGCATGTTGGATCGAAGTGAAACGGAACGGTATAGAAAAGATTTTACGAAATATAAGTGTAGTACATATTTACACATGTGAGAATACGATTGCATGTGCGCTCGCGTGTGTGTGTATGTATACGAGAAAAATATAACACTAATCGTAATTTTTAAAATTGGGAAATAAGAAGATCGAATCGAAACAATTCAGTTCGGCTAAACTAACTTCATTTATACTTAAATAATAAGCCAATCGCTTTTAACACGCTCGTAACAATCGTGTGTACATGTTCGACTTGCTTCGCGACAATCGGATTACGGTCTCACATATACGTTCAAAAGTATAATACATATACGTTATACATTAACTCAGCAAATGCAAAGGGATCGATCCTAAAGTCGCGTGAGCTCTCGTTTATTCTTTTTATTTCTTTTTTATTATTTTTCTTATTTTTATACCTTGTTTTCTCTCTCTCTCTCTCTCTCTCTCTCTCTCTTTTTATTCTTCTGGTTTTCCTTCTCTTTTCATTCTCTCGCAAGAATTAATAAAGAAATAATAAATTTCAAATGCTGCGACACAAAGTTCGTACTTCCGACGCGTTCTATCTTCACTTTGATAAATAATGATAAAATGAATTCAAAATAATACTTTGTGCACGCTAGGAACTTAACTTCTTCTTCTTCTTCTTCTTCTTCTTCTTCTTCATCTTCTTCTTCTCTTTACATTTTCTCTTGGCATATATGACAATATTTTATGTTAATTAAAAAACGAACGTGACTCTTTGTAGTACAAAGATCGATATCTTTTACGCAGCTCCTTATTTGACGTTTTGAATTCATATGACGAAATTATCTCGAGATAGAATGTTGAACGCCATTAATATTCTATAAAACTATACCCTCAATAAAGATGATTGAAAAAAAGAAAAAATAGAAAATTCATATATTTTGTAGAGAAATTTCATTTGTGCGAAAATATAATCAAATCAAGACAAAGGATAGAAATTTTTATAGTTAAGAGTATAAAACGGCAAAACATTTGGCGCTATTCTAAGAACTTCAAATTTCAACGATCTTGGCAACACGTAATCTCAACTTAATGTTGACCGTAAGCGACGATGATTTCTAAGTAATTTTCGTTTACAAGATTAGCCTACGCAAATCGATGAAAAGTATAGTTATATGAGAGATATTTGATAATAATTATAAAATAAAAAGAACGTTAAGTGTAGAATTATTTTATCAAATATATACGTAAGGAAAGTTAAAATGGCGTACCCTAAACCCCCTAGTAATTCATTGGACTTACCATTGTTCTCGTCTTCGCATGTCCGTCTTCGATTTTTCTAAGTCCACCCGTACTTTGGTAGAAAAAACCTGTCGATCTTCTTGATTTCTACGAAATTGATCGTTTCGATAACTAAATCAACGAAGAAATTCTCTTCCTTATTTCATACGTAATTATATATGTATTATGATCGCGTCAAAAATAATTAATAATTGGAGAAAAGAGAAAGCGCACCGATGACAATGACAACGATTAACGAGTGACCAATCCTCAGCCACGATTCACTCGCGCGAACTTAGTAGCCAATTCCACGCGGTTACGCGACGCATGTAGTTGTTCGGTCGTGGTATAGTGGTTGTTCATTGGACAACTGCAGACAAGAGATAGGTGTAGCTAAAACTAAAGATTTTTCGAAAGAAATGAAACAAAAATTACTATCGATGAGAGAGAGAATCTCACCAATATAATAATATGTTCTTTCTTCCTTCACCGTTCATTCTTCGTACTATTCTATCTATCTATCTATTTATCTATCTACCTCTATCTCTCTTTCGTTTTCGTTTTCGTTTACAAAGAGCTCGTTGAAGGAGATTCGAGCTCAAACGTGAAATTCCTTCGCGAATGCTCGCGCGTTATGTCACTCGGAAGAGTTCCTGGCAAACAATCAAAAGAGATCGCTGACTCTGACCCTCTTTTTCCCTCTCCTTCTTTTTCTTTCTTCTATTTCTTTCTGTCTCAACCCAAAAGCCACGATAAACGTCGCACCTTTTTGTTCTCCTTTCTAATCAACGATATTTAGTTATTCTTCGCAAATTAGAACCTTCTCTGTTTAATCTCTATCATTTCTACAAGATTTTTCTCAAACGCGGAAAAGATACTTTTATTTCTCTATTGTCTTAGAAAGAAAAAAAATTACACGTTATCTGCGCACTGTCCAATTATTTCTATTCCCTTTACTAATCCTTTCCCTTTTCTTTTCTTCCCCTTCTTCTTCTCTTTCTCTTCCCTTATAGCCTGTTTCGCACGCACCACACGTACGCACGCACGCACGCGCGTGCACACAGCACACACACATACGAAAGGGCGCGCGCGCGTCCGCGAAGCTCCGCGGTGTCTTTCAGACTGAGGGGTAGTTTCGTCGACGGTGGTTCGCCTACATCACCGCCACCCTTCGACCAAAACTTACACTAAAATATCATCTCTCGACTACCATCATCCTTCCTTCCTTCTTTCTTCTTCTTCTTTTTCTTCTTCTTAAACATTATACAATCCTTCCTATTCCTATTTAAATATTTATTAATAAGTATTATGATTTGGTAATATATATCTGAAAAATAAGTACTTTAAAATATTTGTTTGTTCTATTTTTCTTTTTAACATTACAGTGATTGCACTAATTTTTTGAAAGATACTTCCCTTTTTTCTATCTTATTTATATTTCAGAGATTTTATATATTACTATATTATTTATATTATTTCCAATACATAATATATTGAATTATTCCTTCAATAATATTTATTTTAATTAATTCATTTTCAATGTTAAAAATTTATATTTTAACCGTTCAATTCAATTTCAACGTAACCCAAGCCGACATCTTTTGGTCGAATATAGAAACGATAAAATTTGTTAATGATTATAACAATACAATTTATTTTCTTTTTTAAATTAATGAAAAAAGAAATATTTATATTCGTAGATTGTAAAAATGATACATAAATTTCCAATATGCAAAAGAATTGTTATACATTGCTATAGTTTCAATTGTTTCAAAATTTTTAATTTTTGTATTTATCAAAAATATTTAATATTATGCACATTAATTGCACGTAATATCACGTTATCGAACTTACAAGTTGTTTTGTTATATTATTATTATCGTGCTAAACAAATTGTTACAAACTTACAATTACTTACAAACAAAGGTCACATTTTAGAAAAAAAATGCAACGTCATTTTCATTTCATAACATTTAACTTACAATTAGTAATTTTATCGCAGCGTTACTGAAAATATATAATTATATATATATTGCAAAAAAGATAAACTTTTTAAAAAATTTTGCCTATACTTGAAAATACTATTTAAATTCGTCAAAACTTCCATAAAGTAAATAACGTTTTCACATTCTGAGTATTTCCACTTCCTAGCTTCTTTTAGTTCGCAGTTTCTATAATATGGAATAAAAAAGTACTGTATAATAATAAGAAGAAGAAGAAGAAAAAGAAGAAACACAAGAAAAATTAAGTTGTACAATCTGTGAAACAAACTTTTCGTATGTATTACGATTTTATACCATTAATAAAAAATGTTTCTCCAACCATCGAATAATAGGATCGTTGGAGGCGCATATATAAACATAACGTTCGTTCCATACATGGTAAGATATAATAAACTTAATAAAATTATTACAAACAAACAAACAAAATATAAATAAAAAAAATAATTTATTAGATTGATTTATTAATCCAATAATTTTATTTAGCTCTCGCTCATGTTGGGAGGCCAACACATATGTGGTAGTGGTATTCTTAACGAGAATTTCGCTATAACGGCAGCACATTGTGCCCAAGTGTAAGTTTGAATAATACAATAAATTCAAAAAAAAAAATAAGAAGAACTTTATACTGAAATAAATATCCGATTTGTAGAGTTGCTAGACGTATAAATGATTCCACAGTTCGTAGCGGATCCTCTTTTAGAGACAAAGGTGGTGTCATTCACAATGTAGTAAAAGTAATTAACCATAAAAAGTTTGATCCGAATACAAACAATTATGATATCGCGATTCTAAAGATACACCCACCTTTTAAATATGATAATACTACTCAGCCATTAAAGATACCGTTTAATGAATCGACTTCTAGTGATTTTGGCTTTGTAGCTGGTTGGGGATACTTTTTGGTAAAAAACTAATAATAATGAAAACTATTATAATAATAATACAAATTTCCTTAATATATACATTTATATATAAGTAAATATTTTTAATCATCATTTTTATCATAATTTATAATTACAAGAACTTTGATCCGGTTCTCTCCGAAGAATTGCAATACGTTATACTACCAAAGGTATCGAAAAAAAAATGTAAAAAAGATTATTCAGGTAGCTTTGACATAACTGAAACTCAAGTATGTTATGGATTGAATGAGGGAGGACATGACGCTTGTAAAGTAAGAATCAATAATTTTAATCTTAATTAAAAATATTCGAATGATCATGATATGATTTATTACATTGTTTACGCTTAGGGTGACTCAGGTGGACCAATGGTCAATATGGATAATGTTTTAATCGCTGTGACATCGTGGGGTGATGGATGTGCACGCCCAAATCAGCCGGGTGTTTATACCGATGCTATTCTACTTCGTGATTGGATAAAAAATAACATTGGAAAACATTAAGACCGAAATTAATATGACGACAATGTTACGAAATACGATTATTTATTTCGATAATGTTAAACAATATATTTATTGATACACATATAAGTATATATATATACAGAGTGAGCCAACTAACGTTGGTACCTTAAAATCTTTGTTGTTTTTAAATATAAGTCAAATTTTTCTTAAGAAAAAAGTTCACGGTTCACGATTCACGGTTCAATGGGACTCTTTCGATGCTACAAATATTTTTTCATTTATGTCATATTTTTTAAATATATCAAATTCACCTTCATTTTTTTTTAATGGAACCACCATTTTTTCACCTTTTTTTTCAAGACATTTAATATATCTTTAAAAACAACAAAAATATTTTAGGTACTAACATTAGCTAACTCACCCTTATATATCAAAGTTATTAATGTCCTTTAATGTTTAATCACTTTACGATTATTTAATATTATTAATTAGGTAAGACAATTTCGACATCTTTACCATTCTCGGATACGACAAATTTAGCATCTTTGTAATGCAAAAGATTACCCTTTTTTTTCGAATGCCATGCCTTATAACCAGCTTTATAAAATGCTGGAAGTCGATTGAATTGACCTGTATTTGCCAAAGAATCGTTATATTCCCATTGCTCGGTCATCATTCTATGTGCATGTCTTTTTTTTAAGGTTTTCAATTTTGAATCTTCGAGCATTTGAGATTTTGAAGGTAAAACAAAACGATTTTTTAAAATATTTAAAAAATATTGTACCTATAAAAAAATTATTTTCTCTTTTATACATTCTTCCTTTAATTTTATTTCAATATATTTATATTCGATAATATTTATTTCAAATGTTAAATTAAAAAAAAAATCAGACAAAACTGTTATTTAATAAATAATAAAAATAAGAAATATCTATAGAGAAATAAATATACCTGTATATGAAACATAGGAAAGGGTACTATTTGTGATGGTATACCAACGATAGCCATTGTTTGATGTTCTATATTAATAAGATGCTTGTATAATGGGGTTACATAATTATCATCGACTCTGACGTCACAACTTTCATCTAAGAAAGGAAAACTGTATTGGTATCCAGTACAATAAAGAAAGACGTCGATAGTAACGGAAGTTCCATCTTTTAGAAAACATTTCGTTCCTTCCAATCTGTCAACTCCAACAACTTGGATCATGTTAAACGGAAATACGCTCGTGAATCTATACGTGTAAACATTAGAAAAAAAATTATATGTATACGTGTGTGTGTATATATATAATAAATATATTATAATGATAATTAAAAAATAATTAATAAAAATAATAATAATTATTATTATTATTATTATAAAATAAATATAATAATGATAATTAAAAAACCTTTCTTGATTATGACTTAAGTAAATGATAGAGGAATGTTGAACTAAATCAATTCCAATATCGATACCAGAACTGGCAGCACCCAAAATTAATACTTTTTTATCTTTAAATTCTTCCGGTTTTCTATATGAATGACTATGCATTACTATACCAGGAAAAGTGTCCATACCTTTTATAACAGGCATATAGGGTTCGAAATAGTGTCTAAAAAAAATAAATAAAATTCAGGATTAAATGTTCCTATAAAAAAGTCTTATACAAATAACGAAGAAAACAAAATATACCCGTTACAAATCATAACTGCATCGTATCGATGTTCCTCCGTATGTTGAGTTTTTAAATGTTTAACACGTACCAACCATTTCTCTTCATTGCTATTATCCAACTTAATTGGACGTATATTCTCAACTTTTACATAAAACTAATGCAATTATATATATATAAAAAAAAATTATAAATATATAAAATATATATATAAATATTTAATATA
>NW_015148972.1:4095616-4240839 GCF_001465965.1 Polistes dominula | reverse complement strand
TATATATATATATATATATATATATATATAAATGTTTATATAACTATAGTATTTCAAGCTTTTAAAAAGTTCAATGTACATTAAAAAGGAAATGATATTCAATCGATTACCTGTATGTACTTAAGTAATTTAAAGTGTTCCATGTAATTACGCAAATAAGATAAAACTTCGTTATGAGATACACAGCATGGTTCCTGTGCTTCCATTCTCATGTAATCAGGAAAATTCATGATTTTTGCAGGCAAATTCGTTCTAAAAAAATTATTCCTTATTTATTGATAAAATGTATAATAACAATGATAAAACGTAAAAAAATCATTTAACGAACCTTAAATTTTGATACATGCTTGAATGAATTGGTAAACCATTTTCGTTTAAACCGATTTTATGATTATATACCCAAGTACCACCAACATCACCGGTTTGTTCATATACTATTATTTCAAAATTCGAATCTTCCGCCAAATGTTTTGCTGCGCATAAACCAGCTGCGCCTGCGCCGACTATGCATACTTTTTTGACACTCTCCGCCATCTATATTTTTTAAAAGAAAATACGTAAATGTGACGTTTATGAGAACGATCGGTAAAAAAAAAAGAACATTTCTAACAGTTTATTATATCGTTAATAAACACCATCTATCGATATATTTCTTTAAATTATAAACATTAATAATAATTATAAACGAAATTTTAGTATGCATTATTCTTTCTCTAAGTTATAAAGATAAACGCAATAATTATGCTTATGACACTTCACACCTGCTGTTTTTTTACTGGGCTATTAGATAAGAACTTGAAGATAATTAAAAGTATTTTTTTTTTAATCAAGTTATGCAAAAATGAAATATAAAATTTCAATTTTTATAACAAAGATATAAGACCATAAGTTTAATTTGTTATTTAAGCAAGATAAAAAACTTATTTTACGATTAATCGAATTTTCAAAACTTTTTAATAATTATTAATTTTTACTTCGTTCTTGAATATATGAAATAACGATAGCAACTACTTTTTCATGTCTATTAACCTATTCATGAGAACTATTCTCTTTTTATATGTTCTGAAATTTATTCATAACAGGAAAAGAAATACTAACGTTTTGTCAAAAGAAACCACAAGTTAACCATGAACACATAGATGTAACTTAAAAACTTAAATGTCTTTATAAAATGATAAGATAGATACTATGATAAAAACGAGAAACTAGTAATTTTTTAAAATATAATTTACAATCATATTAAATAAACAAATTATTTAACCACAATTTATGCTTTCTTTACGAAATAGTATGTTATTAATATTAATATTAGTTTTTAAATAAGAATTTAAAAAATAAAAAAAAGAAATAAAAGAAAACAGGAACAAGTATAAGATTAGAATTCTAGAAACTTTAAAAACAATTTGGTTTATCAACCAAAAAAAAAAACAAACTTAAAATTTATCTACAATTTGTAATCAAAATGACATCCACAACGATAACGTTAAGTTTTGTATGAAAACAAAATAACAAGGTATATTTCTATTCTCGATGAAAAGCTAAAACTAACATTAAAATATTTATTATTATTATTATTATTATTATATTATTATTATTATTATGCTATGCCTTAATAATGCATTATTACCATGAAAGTAAATGACATTGTTACAGTAAAAGTATTAGTGATTATATCCAAACTTAATTGTACTCAATCTAGAACAATCAATAAACAATAAAAGTCTATGTTACAACGGATTACATTTGTTACTCTTCGACCCTAAACTTATTGTAAAATAAGAAATATAATACATAAGCAAAAGATCTAATTTTAATTGCAACTTTTGTTTTCTTTCCTCTCTTGATGCATTATAAATCTAAACAATTTTGCAGAACAATCATTTCAATTTATCATTTCTTTTTTCAAATATCTAATCATATGTTGCATAATACGCACGTAAGAAGTATACATAATTAGAAACTATATACAGTTATCAACGACAACGGTCGTATTTATTTTTTATATTGGATCGTACTCATAGATTTGGTCGTCATTAAAGGAAGTACGAGTAAAATTGAAAGTATGCGTCAAATTTGTTTAAACAGATGAACATCATGATGAAATAAAGAAATCTGGTATATCTGTTTTGATATTAACATTAAATTATTATAATAATCGTTAAAAAAAAAACGTGTACTTTCAATATCAAAATATACTATTCTTCTTCATTTATTTTCAATAATTTAATTGATAGAATTGAGTGCAAAATATACATTAAACAACAATGTTCATACATCACTATCAACTATATTCGTTTACAATTTTTTTGTTAAGAGAGATGCATAAACATGATTGGAGATACATCATCGAATAATCACTGAAACTATCCGTATCATTTTAACTCTCTAATCTAATAGAGATTTATCACATATCATTTTTACATTTAAAATACCAAAATCATATTTGTTTTAATATCTTATACAATAAATTTATTTTTTAAATTGATTTTAAGATTTTTTATGATTTCGTAAAGTCCCTTGATAAGCAATCACTGTTATTTTAGAAATACCTAATGGTCTTTGATTTTAGATCATTTTTTATCCTTAACAAATACAAATTTCACAGATGATATTAAATATTATTGTCACGAAAGAAAATCCATTCCAATTGTGTGTGGCAAATCTCTTAAAATAGTGCATTAACAAATAACAGAATGGATATTAAACATTTTTTATAATAAAAATCTGTAAATGCACGTATGTTTAAACAAATATCTTGTTTTTTAACTGCACTATATATATGCATATATAATGGAAATAATTTTTGTTTTAAGAAAAAAATGAAATAATTTGTATTCTATAAAAAGTTATATTGAACAAAACCACAAATTATTTACTTAAATTTAACATATTTGAATATTAAAATTTAAACAATTCTAAATTCCTATATACAAAAGTGCTTAATTCGATAATAATAGAAAGCATATATAAGCGCTCAATCGAAGGATTTTTAAAGAATAGAAAAATTAATTTACAATAAAGAATTTTATACAAGTATTTGTTTATAACTACGACTTGCATTAGCCACGCATGCTCGTTTTTAATGTGCATTAAAGAAATTCTCTAAAAAGGGTCTTCCAAAGTCTTATAGCCATATAACAAGTAATTATATATTGTATATTTGGTGTTATACTTTGATTTATAGTGCATTAGTTTATTTACTTAAATATATATATATTTCTTTTGTTTTCGTGAAGTACTTGCGCTGCAGTATTTTCTATTTGCAAGCAATTTAACTCCTTTAGTCGAACATGGTGACTACAGACTTTGCATTAAATCTCAGACTCATAACATAGAAACATTCCAAGGACCCGAATTTAATACCCTTAAAATATGAAGTACAATGTGTGATTAATATTTATTATTATTATTATTAATATTATATTAATATTATTCTCATTGTTATTATTACGATTATTATTACCTGTTATTGTAGCAAATATAGAAAAATGAATGCCATAGGCATTCCTATATGTAAGTTAATACAAAATTATACAACATAAGTTTTCAAGAAAAATGAAAATTTGATGTCTTTATAACAAGCTGTATATATGTATAAAATCACAAGTTGTAATGTGATCATAGAAAATATACATTGTTCAATATTTAGTTGATTTCTGTTCAATTGACAATTTACCAACTCTATTATTTCATATCAGTATTGAGTTGCATTTGCGCAATGCATTTAGGCTTTTATCAAGTTCTTGGACTCATGTGGAACAGCAATTGGGCGGATTAAGTAGATTATATCAATATGAACTTCAATATGCGATTAAAACTTTCGTGGTATTTCTGCATGCAAAATGTTGCAACACTTTACAAGGCCTTTCATATAATAAATCTTAATTTAATGTTTTTCCAAGAAAAATATATATATACATACGCACACAAGGTATAGCACTTATTGGAAAAATTTAAATATTTTCACCATTCATAAATGTATATAAAAAAAAGAACTCTGTAAAGATTTACAATGTTTGAAAAAGAATATCCTTCAAAATTATTATTTTTTGTTTTGTTTTATTTTTGAAGACATTAAGATCGTCGTTTTATTTATTTTTTAATTTTTAGCGAAAACGCATTATTTTTTTATATCTTTATAGAGAATAAAAAACGAATTCAACGATCTATAAAAATTTATATCATAATTCAATGGTTCTTATATACATATATGACATATATACTGAGAGTAAGTCACCTAATTTGATAATCTTAAATTATTTGAAAACTGTTCAATTTAAAATTTGAATAAATTCAAGAAACACATTAGATATAAATTTTTGTTCGAGAATTCGCTTGCATATCAAACTATTAATTAGTAATTTAAGATAATTAAATTAGGCGACATATCTAGTATATACATATATAAAAATCATGTTAAATCTACATTATGAAAATTTGTATATTTCTCAATGGAAAGTTCCTTTTTGCAAAGGCTAAAAGTTTATTCAAGCTCTTATGAAAAACGGCTTATTCGACAATTACTTCAATTAACATTATTTATTGTTGACAGCAGTCTTTACTCAACAATAATTATTAGTATTCTGTAATATATATATAATTCAAATACTGCATGTGCAATCCGCTATTTGAATAACAATGATACGTTCGTACAAATATTTCCACTCTCATTCCTTATTACAAAATAGAATGTCAGTGAAAAATAAAACTTATTCTTATCAAACCACTCTCTTAGACTTGATTACAAAAAATAGTATGCATAATCATTGTGTCTCAGTAACATTAGCAAACACTGAGTCTATTGGATACTTTTTTGTTTTCAGAATCAACCTTCACTTACGGAAGATAATGAACTGCGTGTAGAACCAGCAGTATGATGCGTAAGATCAGGAAGGTCTGCTGGTAAACATAATGGAATCGCACTAGGTCCATAAATTGCCTCTTGTTCTTCTAATTGAAGAGCAAATTGTTCTTCAAGTCTCTGTAATATGAAATGAGAAAGCTTAATGATTTAATAGCTAGAAAAATATTTATTTCAAAAAATACTTGTTACAGTATTAAACCTTAAAGAAACTGGAATTGTATGGCACAAGGTAATTTTCTAAATTCTCTGTAACAAAGTGTACAAATATAGGATACAACAGATTTAACTAACCTTTCAATAACCTTTATAATACTTCTTTTCAAATCCGACTGTGGTATCTCTTTATAGTTTTCTTTTATAAAGGTTCTTGTGGGAATATTTATGAGCAAGGACTACAATTACAAATTAGCATGTTTGCTATTAGATACCCACGTAAGAATCCTTTAAAAAAAAGCATTTATCACATAGTTCTACTACTTAATAAAACATAGCATAAAACCAACAGTAACCACATTTACCCACATTATTTTCTTAACATAAATATATTTAAGCTTTAGAATATAAAATGAATCGAACTCTTTACATATAATTTTCGTATGACAAATAATAATAATAATAATAATAATAATAATAATAATAATAATAACAATAACAATAATTATAATAATAATAATAATCATGATCATAATAATAATAACAGTAATAATAATTATTATAAAGCTGCAATGGAAAACAAAACTACAAAGCTGTGATAAAAAAGCACATTTTTAATAACATAATAATTAATCAAATGAAATTGTAAATCACATACCAATGTTGGTACTTAATATATTAAAATATTTTACTTTTTTTTTGTTTTGTCTTCTCTACAATAAATATTCGTAAATATTGTACTGATTCATCTATAATTCACATAAAATAATATTTTAGTATCTGCGTTATATGTAAATATTCTCTACTTTTTTTTTACTTACTCTTTCAAAATCTTAATATATTATGTAATCCTGGCAACAATTATTTTAATATATTCTATCATAATTTAAACGATAATCTAGTAGAAAAATATAGATAAGTGGATGTATAATCCACGTCTCTTAAATACATGTATTTATATATATGCATGTATTTATTTATTTATATATATAAACAATGTCTATTTCATAAGTTAAAATATAATCATATTAGTACCAACTCCATATAAAGTGTATAGTATAAAGAAAATAGCAATAGAAGAAGCACATGGAATGTTATATTTTTGAAAAGAGAAATGAAATAAATTTGGAAATATAAATATCTTTATCTTTGTTCAATATATATCATGCATGTATTTGCATAATTGGATTATATTATAATATATACTAAGAATGTTAACTTAATGAAACATAGTCATATTCTTCATACTTATATATCCAAATTTATCAATAAACAAGATGAATATATGATACATGATGTTGGCAAGTACTATCTACGGGACAAACAAGATGGCATTAGATCTGGTTTAGAACGACTTCGAATAAGCGTGCCATTTGTGGAAGTAGTATCCGAACCAGTAAGTCTAAGAGAGACTCTAGGTATAATAAACGGAGATGGAGAATTTGGAGTAGATCGAGGTAAGCGAGAAGATTTTTGCAAGGTGTTAGGAAATGATGATATATCAGAATACTCAAAGGAAGGTAAAGAGAAACCACTAAGACCAGAGGGCAAATAATCTCGGTAACGAGCTTCCAATGCCTCCATTTCAGTCGCCAGCTCAGCTTCTATCTTCTACAACAAGTAGATTACAATTTAATTCGATAATTTACTTTACTTTTTTTGTATAGCTCATTGAAGATCATAGTTACAAGGACGAATTACTGTAATAATTACAAAGTCTCGAAAACATTTAATTCTATTATACCACTAATATGCAAATGTATATTATCTAATCTACACCATGTCAATAATTAATCTCATTTCACATTTAAAAATTGACCAAATGACTTTTATTCTAAATTCCAAAATCGTATATAGGAGCCAAACTCAATAAAAGCAGAAATAATAAAAGGAAAATATAGTCTTTAGGAATCATACAGTAAATAAGCAAATAGTTTGAAAATTAATAGTAGAAGCAAAGAAGAAATGATCAGAATTGAATAACTTACATGTTTCATTACTCATATGAGATTGCGCTCACTTAAAAAGACAAAATTAACATACAATACTATAAAATTATTTACCTGTTTTCGTGGTTTCAATTGTGCCTTCCACTCGCGAAGTTCTTTGCTATATGTTTCTTCTTGTTCTTTTAACTTCAATGTCTCATGCTCCATCAGCATTTTTCTCTTTTCATTCTGTAGTTGTTCTAATTCCTTGATGGTAGCATCACTTTGAGCTCTAACTTCTTCGAGTTGACGTGAATGTTTCAATTCAAATCTTTGTTGTTCCGCTCTATACCTTTTTTTCTCATTCTCTTGGAACTTCTTCAATTTCTCTCTTTCAGCTTCAGGATCCGAAGCAATTGCAGAAGACATTGAAATTCTCATGGACTCCCTAAACATCATCTCGCGTGCTTTCATCTCATTTCGAATCCTTTTAGGCAGGTTCCTACGCTCTACCGTTTGACGCTTTATTAATTCATCTTCCTTCCTCTGATTCATTCTTTTCATTTGTTCTAATTCCTTTTCATGTCTAATAAGCATCTGATGTCGCTGCAAGAAGAATATATCCTTAAGTTGTCTCTTTAGCAATTGTTGTCTTTCATGTATCTGTCTTTCTTCCAGCTCCCAAATAGCTGCTTCTCGAGCTCTCATCATTTGCTGTTTCTGTTGTAGAAACTGTCTTTCCATTAAAGCTATTTTTTCTCGATGACTATCCGATAATCTTCGCAATGACATCTCATGACTTTCATTAAGTTTTTCTAAGAAAAGTTTTTCTCTTTCCTCGTGTTCAGCCTCAAGTTTTTCTTTTCGTACTTTAAAAGCTCCCTTTCTTTTTTCCTTAGGCATTAAGTCAACCTCTTGTTTGAGTAATCGTAATTCTTGTTTTAAACCTTCACGGAATTGTTTCAATTCTCTCTCTTGTTCGCTACGAATCTTTTTTGATGCCAGTCTAAGATCAGCTTCTTGTTGAGCTTCTGCACGCTCAATTTGTTGCCTTTGTTGTCTAGCGAGCGTTTCTAAATCTCCTTCAGCACCACGTTCCAGCAATTGTCTTTCTTGTTCAAACCGTTTCTCTTGTTGATCTTTGTTGAATTGTGATTTCTGTGATAGATCTTGAAACTGTTTTTGTTCACTCTTTTGTAACATTTTTAATTCGCGTAATTCTTGTTTCCGGAATATTTGATCGTCATAGACTTTACCATTTTCATCATCGCCATATATAACTTTGGATGTAGTCGTTGTAACAACAACACCATCGATTTCAAATTTCCTTGTTCGTTTTCTCGTTTTCTTCTTCAAATTCATCATTTGTATATCTTCCTTCGTTCTAGGTGTTCGAGATACATCCCGACTATAATCAGATTTTCGACGCAGAACAACTTCCTCTTCACCTTCCGTAGTTTGAACGTGAGATAAATGATTTTCTTTATTCGAACCTCGACTATCTTGGCTTATTGTCGTGGAAATTGATTCGGCATCAGAACGATCAAGGCTTTTACTTGGTGTATGCGATCTCGTTGATCCTGAATCACTCTGCGATCTTGACCCTTCAAAACTATCCGGTGATACACGTTTATCTTTCGAACTTCTTACGTAATCATCTTTTTGTTTTGCCGATGTTACAACTCTGTCTTCGATACGATGTCCAACAGCTGGCCTTTCATTTTTAATTAAACCATTCATCTTCTTCGAATTTCTTTCAACGTCGTTAAGATCCGTTCTATCAGTAGTTGTTCCTGTAACTGTCATCGACGTTTTACTTATTTCATCACCACTATCGCTTTTCGAACTTGCCTGTTCGATCAAACTCAAATTGCTGTGTGAAGAACCAGTTCTAACGACGTTATGTTTATTACTTATAGAAGAATCTTTTACTCGTTCTCCATCGTCACCGACAGTAACAACAGAGACATGACTAGTATCTTGTAATTCATCAACAATAGGACTGACGATAATAACTTCAGACTCGTCTAACTTTTTACCAACACGTTTGGAGGTATCCATAAGAATAATGGGTTGTTCCTGTGGAGTATATTCCAAACTATCTAGACTAGGGAAACCATCCTCGTCGGTCGAATTTTCGTTAACTTGGGTTTTATTGGTTTCGTTTGCAACAATAACTACTTCAGATGTAGGGGAAGAACGTCTTAGTAAAGGAGTTGTAGCTGTTGCATCCACTAACACTGGAGGATGTGTAGTGACAACGGTAACTTGACTTACATTACTTGCAAGACTATTAGATGGATCCGGAGAATCAGCTGTAATGCGAACTGTTGATCTATTGGAACGTACTTCTTGTTCGCCTTGAGATTTACCTGATACAACAAAACAAATAAAAAATATATATATTTTAGAATAAATCACTAATAAAATTAAAAAATGTATTTTAATATCACTTTACCAGTAATAACAACTATGTTATCCGCACTACTCCTTCGAGACGTACTTCTACTTCTAATTGGTGTCGATGTTATTACAGATACATTAACAGCAGAACTCTGGCGCTCATAATTTTTATCTTCTCTATTATCTTCTTTTAATCTGTGTTCCTTATTTAACCATTTTGTTCTCTCATGTTTATCTTGGAATTCATCAGTAAAGTTTTCTAAAGAATCATTTCTGGAAGAACCTTCGCTATGACTAGTCAAAACATTTTCAATTTTATTCAGGCCATAATCCGTCTTAATATTTTCTGTAGAGCTTGCTTTCATGCTATTCTTTTCTGATAACGTAACATTTGCTATATCAGATGTATGCTTCAATGTTTCAATCGATGTAGTGCTTATCCTTTTCTGTGTATCCATAGAAATACGTTTTTCTAAAACTGCATTTAGTTTATCTTCTACAGACTTTCTTTTTTGTTCCAAATTTTTCATGTTATCTTCTATTAAATGTTTCTCATATTTACGTTGTTCTTCTATCGAAGTGTCTAATTGGAACCTAAAAATAAAATTAGATCATAGTAAACTTTAAATACTATATTACTTTATATAAATAATTACAAATACCTGCTCTTCTCTTCAAGAGATGATTGCTTATTATACACTGGCTTTATCCATTCCTCCGACGAAGTTGGCTTGATAGGAGCCGACTTTCGATTTTCATCTAAACTCGATTTTTTGGTTAGTATATTTACATTATCCATTAATTTTGGTTTCTCCTCAATACTTTTAGATTTACTCAAAGCAAACAACGTTTTATCAATCGTTTCTGTTGAATTAATTTTATCTATGTTATCTAATTCATCTTGTTTTTTATTAGACGCTCCTATCTTTATCTGATCTTTAGTATTTGGTTTCTGCTGTTCCATTTCTACTCCCACTGATTGCGATGATAATAAATTACGATCTTGTTTATCATCCTTTACTTTACTTTGACCTAACGATTCCATGGCACTAGATTTGTTTGCCAGATCGGCACAATTCTCTTTTTCATCATTTTTGTTGTCTTGACGAACCGACGGAGGTGGAGGAGCAGGACCTTTATCTCTAGATATCCTACGTTCGTTATTTTCAACTGTAGCTGGAGGTTTGGGTGCCTAAGTGTAATTTAAAAATGTTAAAATATTTTCTCACAAACAAAATTGCTTATAGTATCGAATAATTTTCTTACCTGTTTTTTCTCGTTCAATGCGTGCATATTTTCCTTCGATTCAGTTTTACGCAATTTCTTACTTCTATCTTCTTTCTCACCATCTCTATTCATCTCCCGTTTGTGACTATCCTCTTTTTTCGTGGATATAGGTATTGGAGTAAGATTTTCTTTCTCAGCAACTACATCACATAATATATATTTATATATACAGATGGAAATTTTATTTAAACATTATTTTGAATGCATATATATATATATATATAATAATAATAATAATAATAATAATAATAATAATAATAATAAATTACCTTTAATATCGCCATCACTGCGCATAGATGCAGAGTCATCTCCGAGTTGTTCCAATTCCAAAGGAAGCTGAGATGTGCGCTGCTCCTATAAAAAAATTCATATATTTTCTTATGATATTAAATATAATATATAATATATAATAAATATAGCATAAATATAAATAACGAAATACACCATTTTCTACATACCAAAACTACACCAAAGTTAACATAGTATAAAAAATTTGTATAATTAAAAATTTACATACTAAATGAGAATTCAATATAATGTTTGAAATCATGTGGGGGATAATGAAAAAATTAATATAGACATTCTATTATTGAAACTACTAACCTGACAAGTACAGGGATGAGAGGGCTGGCGAGGCCCAGGAGAGCCGCATGCACAGCCAAATATTCAAAATTAAAACAACATATTGCTCAAAATGTAAATATACAAAATGTATGAATAAGTAAAAATGTCAACAAAAGAAATAAATATGTTTTCGTATAAAACTAATAAATTTTACAATATAACTTACTAAAATTATTTAAATATATAATGAAGAAATAAATATTAATAAAAAATTGTCTGTGTAAACATCTGTTTTTCATTTAAAAGCAGCTTACCAATACGCTGATACTGTTCTCTGTGTTTTTTTGCTTTTTTGGCCTTCTAATATAATGTAAGCATGTAAAAATATATTTTTATTATGCCTGTCTATATCAAATATTTTTAACTTAAAGTTTTCATTGGTTTTGATATACAATTTTGTAGACCCATAAAAGATATTTGACAGTATATAATAATTATATAAATATATAAATCTAAGTAAATCTTATTAAGTAATAATAAACCTTTATATACAACAATGTATCTTACCTCAGCTTCTTCATCGACAAGTTCTTCTTCAACAACATCAGCTTTATATTCAAGTAATAAATCCCTTATTGGTTTAGAATCCAAATTTCTACTTATAAATGGATGTCTTAACAATTCTTCAGCAGTGGGTCGTGATGATGGATCCTTTATAAGTGCTTTTGCAATAAAATCATTAAACTCTTTGCTCCATTTTCCAGGTTGATCAAGCTTTGGTGGATCGCTTTTTTGAATCTTTAATAAGACACGCATTGGAGACATTTCATGATTTGGTGGCTCCATTTGCGCAAACTCTATAAGAGTTATGCCAAGGGACCAAATGTCCACCTAAAATAAGTAAAAAATTTCATTGCATTATATGAAATAATAAGAAAATCAATCAATGGTACTCACTTTGAAATCATAAGGATTATCTCTAAATGTTTCGCATAGTACAACTTCTGGTGCCATCCAATAGGGTGTACCAATGAATGTATCATGTTTCTGTAACGTGTGCTTATTTTTTGCAGATACCCCAAAATCGGCTACAAAATAAATACATTATATTCTTTATTGTAGTTGTATTTCAAATTCAAAGAAATAATATTCTTACCAAGTTTGACACCTCCCGCCATTGTTAATAAAACATTCCCCGCCTTTAAATCCCTATGGATAACTTTGGATTTATGTAAGAATGCTAGACCCTTTACCATATGCTGACACACATATGATATTTGGCCTTCTGTCAATGCTTTCTCCAACTCTACCATAATAGAATCTACAGCACCACCATCACAGTATTCAATCAACATCTGTAAATATTATGTTATTGTTAAAAATAATGCTTCTTCTCTATATATCAATTAGATGTTAATTCAAATATACTTACCCATAATTTGCCTTCTATAAAATATGCTTCATGTAATTCAACAACATTTGGATGTTTACATTCAGACAAGATATCGATTTCAATCATAAAATCACTAAGATCGTCTTCCCCTTCCAACGCACACATTTTTGCAGCAGCCAACTGATGAGTTTGTTTATGTTGTGCCTATAAGCAATTATAAAATGAAAAAAAGTAATAAATAAAATGAATTATTCTTATGATATAATTTACCTTGTAAACTTTTCCAAATGCACCATCTCCAAGTTCGCCGACCATTTCCCAGAATTCTTCTGGATTACAATCCATTTTAATATTATTATATAACTTTTTCTTTTTTGCGTCATTGCCACCGAAGTGGAATGCTTTCTTTAAATTTGATAAAAACGACATAGTGATTTCTTTTTATCAACGCACTTGTGTATATAAACTTAACTTGCACTATAATTACATTATGTCTATAGACAGTTCAAATATTTAGGTACATAAATTATGTATATAATATGACCACAAAAATCCAAATAAAAATATTTCATGAAAGTAAAATTCTCATTCAGTACATAAAGATTTCATTTCTTCGAAGACTGAATATTATGATTTTACTTCCATTTTCATCTTGATTTATATAACAATCAAACTATTTTGTTGTTACTTAGTTTAATTTAGATCCCCGCTGGATACCAGGGGATCATAGTAGACCTCTCCCGCATCTTGATAAACAATAAGTTTGCTCATTAATTAATGAGTACCTTGATATAAACTAAAGTAAATATCCATATTGAAAATGTAACCCATTATTAAAACGTAGTAGGTTTCTGAAACACAAGTTAGAATAAAATATATTATTTCTTTTATTCTATTATTATATTTCTAATACGTTTTCAATTTTACTGTCAATTATTCTATACATTCGTAAAGCAATGATCTGCAATAATGCAACATCTTACTAAAATATTATAAAACTTCTACATAAAAATACAGATAAAACAAATCTCTTTTTCTTTTTATTATACTTGATAAATATTGTACTGATAAATGCTATCAGAATGATATTAATCGTAAAACACAATGTCTATTAAGGTCGAAGAAAATCTTAGGATGATGTTTACTTCTCCAATTACGACTAGTAAATTCTGCTACTAATATCAAATAAAACCCAAGTTACATTAAATTACCTTTACATATGGTAATATAGTTTATATAGAAACATAATTATGTTAAGTTTATTTAAATGTATTTTTGATAAGATAACTATAAAATTCAAATTTAAAGAGAATTTAAATGTACATAAAATAGAAAATAAAGGTTTACTTGAAAGAAAAATAGAAAAGAAAATAATGTCCAAATTCTTCCTACTTGTGAGCGATCAAAAATCATGTTGAACGTTATTACGGAAGTGTAAAAATGTTTTATTACCGAACATAGAGAACTTCCGCGAAGATCCCGTGGTTTTACTCATCTCTGTTCGCACTAATTATCGCGTTAAAAAATAGGAGAAGGGAACAGTCTAAAGAAACAGAGAGAGAGAGAGAGAGAAAGAGAGAAGAGAGTAAGAAAAAGAAAAAGAGAGAAACAGTTACCGCACATTCGGTCATAGGCAGTATATAAATACATACATGAATCGAGATGAAACGTAGGATGTGACGGAAAAGGAGAGAAACATACGTATCGTTCACTTTCAAACGCTCTATTAATCAAAAACAATTGGGCAGGTGGTATCGTTCAGCGGTCACGCGGTTGACACAATTTTGACAAGCAGGATTCGGTCATGCCTGGCCGCCATCGTACGGCGAATGCACTTTCTCCATCATCCTCAAAATTCCAATCTCATTTCTCATAGAATAATTTAGATATCAGAAAAACAATATTATTTATTAAATACAATTATAATATAATTATAATACAATTAAGTATTGCAGTAAGAACAAATTAAAAGTTCATTTAAATGGCAATAACGTACAACCTATTACATTGGATTTCATGAAAATAAGGAACGTAAAGCCCGTGCTTGTTCGTAAAATCCATAGGAAAGCCAATCACGATCTATCGTGGATGTATATATATATATATATTTTTTTTTGCCGATCATTCGATCGAAACGATAGCAAGAATTGTTCTTATATTACATTTAATTATTATTATAAATTCAACAAATGGTTGAACTCACGATATTATCGACCATCGAAGGTAACATAAGGAGAACACGTTCGTGGGATGAAAATATGCAGCACGTCCTCCGTCTCTCACCTTCCTTCTTTCACGACTTGAAGATCCAAGGAAACAAGTTCCATGTATACGAATGATATCTTTCTATCTCTCTTTCTTTTTGTAAAGAACGCAAATATTGATTAAACTTTAAGATAGAAAGGCACGACAATCGTTTTTTCGAATTTAGCACGCACCAACACGCTTTGATAGAAATTCACTATCGTACAAATAGGTAAAGTTAAGCGTATGAAGCTATCAACCGTAGATCAGTAAACTCGGAAGACCTCGATATACGCGGCCATTTTCAGCACACGCACATCACACACGACACTCCATCACGACTGGAAGTGACGTAACCAATCGGCAAGGGCGGCACCGTTCACGCGCTCCCCCCACCAATCTTTTCTAAGTATCTCTTGTTGCATTCACAATGCGATATCTTTTCATCCCCTCGATATAATCGTCATCAAATCAACCTAAAAAAACTATGTATATATTACATATATACGCATATACATATTTACATATGCATGACATACATATATATCTATGCACGGTGTCCTTTTTCACTTTAAGTCTGACGTTGTCAATATCTCGTTATTGAACAATTAATCGATATCGCATTCGATAACTACTACGATTTTTTGAATCGAACTTCACGTTTCTTACTTGTGTATACATTTTCTCTGTCCCATGTGATTCTTATCAACTATTTATTCGAAAATCTTTAAACCAAGGTAAACAGGTCTCTAGGAAACTGAAATGTTAGAAGTAATGAAAATGAAGCATGTCTAAAAATGTTTATTAAATTACGGGATATTGATGTTTGCAAATGTCGTTCTCATCGAAGCCTTATATAAATCTAATCTCATTAGATACTTCAAACCTTAATCTGTGCCTCACTGTTTAGCTGAGAAGATTATCATTTTCTTATTTTTATAAAAAAAGAATCTTTTTACAAGATTCGTTATTTTTTTATTTAATATATAATAATGTTAGAGAGAAATATTATTATTAAACATAGAAAACTAATTTATAAAAGAACTGTCAAGTATTTATTTATATCTATAATTTTCTCCTTATTAAATAATATTTTTATGTAACTTTTAAATTTTGTTTTCTAAATTAAGTATAATACTCTATTCAAATTATTAAAAATAATATCATTATTTTTGAAGAGTGTTTTCAAAAAATTAACGATAACCTATTTAATTAAATTCATGAAAAAATAATATGAATAATTTCTTCTTTCTAATAATTCAATTAAATGACAATAACAAATTTACATTTATATTATTTACTCTTTACTTTATGAAATGAAAAAAGATTGTCACACATAAATCTTTTTGTATATTCGTAAATGTTATAGATATGTGTGTAAGGTCACTTTAAAATACTTGGTATTATTAAATAATTTGTATCGTATTGTAAGTATCGTTTTTTTCTTTATGATGAATTAATCATATTTTATAATAAATAGAACAAAAATATAAACATTTTTTATATAATAATATGATTTTATTAAACTTCAACACTTCAATTAATTCTTGTAAATTTAAACTCATATAAGAATATAAAATTTTAGGTTATATATTTGGTAATAATGAAAATGTCAAAGTTGCATTGAAAATGATTAAATAATGAAAAGTTTTTTTCGTTATTTATAAAATTAAAATTATTTAAATTTATTTATTTTATACGCAGAAGTAAAAGCCAAGATGTCTGGACGACAACGTGGTGTATTCCGAATGATATTTAGAGACTTTTTAGCATCAATTAAACCTACTTTTAATAGACCTAAGTTAATGGGAGAAGATTATTATGGAACTAAATATTATGAAGTAGCGGTAAATGCCACCTCTAAAAAAAAGCTACCTTCTAGATATTTTAAATCTATAAATGATGATTTTGAGCAAGAAATACCTGCAGAGTGGGAAGCTTGGTTGAGATATCGTAGGAAGGAACCACCAACTTACGAAGAAATAGTGGAAAATTATAAAATTGCTATGATTAAAAAAACCAATGCAGCTAAAATAGAAGCTGCTTATAAAGAACAGAAATCTTTAAATGAACCTGAAATACCTATTGAAGAACGTGGACAGAGGAGTTTTCCTGTCTATGAGGAATACAGTACCACGAATACACACAACGAACAAACATCTAAACCAAAATTAAAATAACTTCTTATTGAGAAAAAATAACACACCCTTTATGTAGTAATAAAACCTTTGTAAATATATACATTTCGTAGTATTAATTTCTTCAATTCCGAAAATGAATATGTGCACTATTGACTTTACAGAAATACTATGTGTAAAACAATTTATTATTATTTTCTATCATCTATTTACATATATTTTCATCTATAAATCAGTCATTTAACGACTGAAAAAAAAAATTGTAAAACTTAAGACTACATCTTTGAAACATACAATTTACAAACGTTAATGTTATGCAAAAAAAAAAAAATACCCTTTTATTTTTTCTCAGAGTATTCTTCTAAATAAATGAATTCAAATAGGAAATTCAGATACAATGATAACTTGTACTTCATAACTTTAAAATTGAAGTGCTTATGAATATATTTATCCAGTGTTTTTATCAAGTTAACACAATTTTCATTTTTGCAATAGTATTTTGCAATAGATTTAATTTAAAATAAAACAGTAAAAAACAATGTAGTTCGTTTGATTATTACAGAAATCTATTTATGCCCTATAAATTTTTATTAAATCGTAGTATAATAGTCTTTGTAACGAGAGAACTTTACTCTGAATATGAACTTTATGTTTTTAAAATATTATTACTTATATTATCAGGTATTGTGATTAACGCATGAAATGAACCTTTCTTCTGAAGATATTAACATGACAAATCAATTATTGAATATCAACGAGATACTTTGATAATCGTAGGAGTTGGTAATAAATAATATCCCGAAGTTTGTTCAAATACAAACTATCAGTCAACATCAAATACAAATTCTTCCATGTGGTAGAAATTGATGGAATTTGATATATAAATGTATAATTGAGAATGCACTAATCAACCAGAAAAATCACTATTATCAAATAGAGCTTGATCATACAACTCTCCTTTCACTAGTCTCCCACCAAAATAGCGACCATTTAAAGAATCTCTTGCTCGTTCGGCTTCTATAATAAGAACATATATATATTATATGTACATATGTTATTGTCATTTATGGTAATAAAATATAATAATATTTAAGGAATTATCATCTTACCGCTCATTTGTGAAAATTCGACAAAAATTTTCACAATAACTTCTGCATCTTCATCATCTTCAGATTGTCGTTCATTATAAATAATAACACGCTCTACAACGCCAAATTTAGAACATTCATCTTGAATTTCTTCTTTTAGACTTTCATCGATATCTTCAGGAGCTACCATATTTCGTAAAATGACAACACGAGATTCTACTTTACGCATAAGTTTTTGCATAACAAGATGTCGAGCACTCTGCCCCTTTATAGACATATTTTCCTGTTGTTGCAATGTTTGCGGTTCCGTTTCTTCTAGTAATTTTTTTTGTAATTCTTCTTGTTGTTTTTGATGTGCTGCTTGCTCTTGTGCTCGTCTCATAATATCAGAATTTGCTGTTGTGACTACTGGTATCTACAAATAAGTGGATATTAAAATATATGTTTAATTATACAACGCGTTATATAATATTTATGAAAAAAAAAAACTTACAACTGGAGCTCCTACAATGGCAGGAGCAACAACAGCTCGAGGTGGTATAATAACTGGTTGCCCAGGAATTGGTTGTATAATTGCAGGTGGACGTGTTAAAGTTTGTGGTATGGCAATACCTGGGGGCGGTATAACTGGGGCAACAGTTGCAACAGTTGGAGGTGCCATTATTGTTGCAGGTGCAATTGTTGGTCGTACTATTCCTGGTAAGGCTATAATAAATCACAGAAGAAAATGAACATAAATAAAGTAGATTACAACTTTGTTGTATGTAAATATGGTGAGCATTATATAAATACCTTGATTTAAAATTGGTGGTGCTGTTGCTCCAAGTTTGGTTAATCCAAGTGCAACAGCATTGCTAGCTACTGCATCCATAGCTTGTATTTTCGCTGTAGCTGCAGCAGCCGCAACTGCAGCAGCTGTTGGCATCATACTAGTTCCACTTGGAGGTCCCATCAAAGCATTTGGTGGTGTAATAGCTCTACCAACTCTTAGATACTGCCCACCCAAGTCAAACAAATTCATAGATGCTATTGCTTCTAAAGCAGCTTGCATAGTTTCATATTCAATAAAACCATAGCCTTTATGTCTATGAGGTGAACTACCTTGTGCTAATTTACAATAAGTAATAGGTCCAAATGCTTCGAAAACAGACTTTATATCATCCTCTGTCAAATCATGATGTATAGATGCAATATAAATACGGTTGTAATGTTTACTTTCTTCTGTAATTTCATCAATAACTGATTGTGCTTGAGGCATATTGGATGGCCTTCCCACTACCTGAAAAAATCAATAAAAACGAATATATTCTATAATACGAATTAATAAGATATCAAATATACTTATTTATTAAATAAATATGTTCACATATTCTCTAATATAGCAGATAATTTTATATAATTACATTCTTTTAAACATTACTAAAGATTTTTAACTATTTATATTATAGAATTAAAGGATAAGAAAAATATACTACTAATAACAAACTGTTATTTAAGAAATTACAATTTTAGAAAAAGGAATTGATGACTTTTAATTATATATAATAAAGAAGAGGAATGTAAAGAAATTTCAAGGAAAATATATATACTTATATGTGGAGTAAAATAGATAAAAATTTTTTTGTCATCTAAATATAACAAATATAAATGAAGTGGAAAGGAAAAGGAAGGAAGAAAAAAAGACAATACATTAGGATCTCGACCGAACGGCATTCTAAATATAACACGATGCAGTTCAATCGATTATAATTTGTGAAACAAAATAAAAATTTGCCGACCTCCGGCGGGATGATAGGATTGCTGGGGGACAGGAAATTCGTTATATAGGTACGTCCCGCTACCTTGATGTTGCGTCCACCAATCATGACACCATTCATTTGTTCTAATGCAAGTTGTGCAGCTTCAGGTATCTCATATTCGACGAATGCAAATCCTTTATGTTTTTGTGTAAGAGGATCCCAAGACATGTTGATAGACTTGATTGGTCCAAAGGGTAGAAATGCTTGTCTAATTGTGTCCTCTTTCAATTCGAAGCTGATGCTGCCCACATAAACCCTGTTGTATAGGAATGATATATCAATTTACAATTTATAAATACAATAAAATGTAATACTATCCTTTTATTATTTACATCTTATTGTCATATATTACTAATATTGATATTCTTTTTTTTTCTTATTTAATATATTTTTAATATAATTCTTAATGAAGGTATTTATGAAACCAATTATTTTTACTCTATCCATTAAACTAAAGAAATGTTTACCGTTTCTTTAAAAAAAACAATTTATACAGCAAATAAAACATGAAGAAAGTTAACAATATAATTAAAAAATAAATTATTTTAAGGATGCGCTGATTGATAAATTGTCTGATTGATATACATATATATGATGTTATATATATACATATTTGAACAATTTTTTGAAACATTTTTAATGCTTTTTGAAAAATAATAGAATATAAATAATTTTAAGTTACAATGACATTATTTTTTAAATCCAAGCAAAAAAATTATTGTGTATACTAGTACAAGAGCGTACAATAAAAGAAATTTATAAACTCATTATGTATATATATATATATATATATATATATATATATATATATTATAACTTATATGATTCGAAATTAATTGCAGAAAATGAAATATATATTTCCTAGCATGTTAACACTCATTGAACAAAATTGCATTATGATGCAATATGTATAATAATAGTGTGGATGTATGTATGGATGTACTGTTGCATGTTTGTGTTTTAAATGTGCGCACGCATTTTTAACAAAGTCTAATTTTATACTGACAATGAGATTCATAATATTTATGAAATGATATAAGATCAAAATGAATAGATATAAGCTTAATTAATTGATGTCAATGTCTTTTTTAAAAGCTTTTAACTAAGATTAAATATAAATAGTTTCCTTTTGACATAACTATGAATATTTATCTCTGAGCATAAGATGCAACAATAACTGAAAATGTCGGATGTGATATCTTGAACTACGATGGCCAGGTTTGAGGACAAAATTTGGAGGGCTAAGGCAAAGAACAAACAAACCTGCACATGAGGGCGAGAGCCTGCTGTCTCTGCACCTGATTCCGTTGACTAGCCATTTGCTGCAACACAAAGGACCATAGGCCTTCTATTGATATCCCTCCCCCTTACATACATCATCTTTCAATCACATTTCAAATATCCCCCAAGCTCTTTTACCACTCTAACTTCTTTGCTCAACTACTACTCCTTTTGTATACGCATTGAACATTTTATAGATAATCGTATCATAATAAATAAATAAATTATTAATTGTAAGTTATAAATTACACACTCAAAAACTTGTGTGTTTTAGAAATGTTGTGTAATACAATTAAAAAATTATTTGAGAAGGAAAAATACGAAAAATGTGTATGCTTTAAAGAGAATATTTCAGCAATTAACAAATGATGCTACGATCAAATAATTTTTCTCGTGTCATAAAGATCACTTGTTAACCGACGTTAGAATAAAAATGATTAGTAATTTATAATATATAGATAGACTAAATAGTTAAATTATATTTTATTTGATAAAATGAAATATAAATGCTCTAAAAGAAAGAATAATTGAGCTCAGAAGGGTATAGTTATTAACTTTCTGAAATCATCCACAGATTCATGCTCAAAAACATGTCCTCCTCGCGCTGGTACAGCTCTGCTCCCGCCGACTACTATTATTTCAAGATATCTAACCTTCTCATATGGTAGCAACTCAGGGAAACGTTTAGGAGTGTTTGATCGTTAGGCGGATTCGTATTGTTTCTGGCTTGACTTGGTTGACACTAACCTGCACATTAGCAATAAAACTTGCTGCCGCAGGACCAACTTATTCTTCTGCAGGGAGAAAAAATTAACCGATCAGAGTGAGGTTCGTGTTCGTTTGTAATTTCTTATGATTCACTTTACTCGCATGTTTAACGAACACAAGTAAAATATAATAATATTAGCAGAAATTGATTATTACTCGGCGGGGCGAGCTAATTTTACAAGGACAAATGTAAATTGCAAAACTAAATTATGCATACTAAGTGACTTTTGTTTATTAATTTTGTAACATTGGCAAAGAGCTAAATAGAGGAAATAAAATTATATATTTACATGTATTATTTTTTAACATTCAATAATAAATGAAAATTCATAAAAGTGACCCAAAATAGTTTCTGACTCTATAAGTGTATATGTTAAATTTATTCCACTATGCATTCTGTATTCAATATTATATCAAATGTTCATTAAAAAAATGTGTATAATAAAGTGCTATTATGCAAATTATTATAAAATGTACTAAAAAATTAAATACTTACAACTTCATCAATTTTTATGCAAGTTCTTGAAGATTTTTTTCTTATGTTTACTCAAGTGTTATACCTATTTTCTTCAATATAAGAATGCACAATAGAATACAAAATACATGTTAGGCGAGTAAAGCTTATTAGTCTTGTACAAAAGAAATACCTGTTGTTGATGAGCTAATGTCTGTTTCATGAGAACCATTTTGATGCTTTGTTCCATGGCATATTTCTTCGCTCTGTTTACTGTATCTTGCTGTTCTGATGTAATTTTTGGTAGACCAGCACCTAAGATGCCAGGTAATGTAAGGTATTTTGCACCAGGACCTAAGCATAACATATTAAAAATATACTAGACAAATTGTATTTTAATTAATTAGATATTAATTAAATGTAAACAATTCTTTATCAGATCTTATCAGCTATATGTCCATTAATATTTTGTCACTTCAATATAACTTTAGTTGAAATGATTGGATATCAAATGTCACAAATTTTGTTTACATCATTCAAAACAGTCATAATTAAAACTATCATACTATATTATGAAGATACATACCAGCTACAACTTGGCCTATTTGATTAAGGTCATATATAGGGCCTGGCAAGAAGTCTGTTGCATTCCCTACAAAAAAATTTGGTATTAGAAAAAAATTATACTATAATGGATATTTATTGACGCTACTTCCACCATCACATTAAACATTAATAAAACATTAATATATTATTCATATTTTTGTGAAGGTAGAGGTATTATATTAATGGTCAAATTTTAATTTTAATATTCTAACTTTGTGAAATAAATTTTTGTCAGTTTTATTTTTAAATGTACCGATTTTTATATGATTATATTAACCATATTATTAACCGGTTACTTGATTTAGAAAATAATTACGACAGATAGCTTTTTGGTAGCTTTAAAGTCTGCAATATTCTTGTAAAATTACTGTTTTATAATAATTGAACTAATTCTGCTTAACATCACAATTAACTAAAGGAACCATAACAAGTAATAATATTGTACAGCAATTCCAGCCATAGGACTTCCTCCAAACTGTAAGTTCAAAAGAATTAAAATAGTCAAAATATACGCAATACAACAATTGTTTAAAAATGTTTTTCTTTTAAATATATATGTGTATATATATGTATATATATACACAAATGTATAAAGAATGGAGAAACAGAATTCTCCTTCTTCGCCTAACTATCAGAAAAAATGAAAGTGCACTGTATAGTTTTTTAAATCAGTCATGAAATCTTTTGCAGTAATTTTATAACAGTCTACAAAAATGTATAAGTAGAAGTTATTTTAAATGTAAACTTTTTAAAAATATTTCACAAGCCAAATTTAATTAGAGTTTGATTATAATTTTAATTGCTAATTTAAATATCAGCCTCAAAACATTAAACCACTTATAATTACATTAGATACTTTCGTTTTATACGATCATAACCAATTTGGTCTGCTAGTCTCTGAAACAGAAATCAGAACACGTTGAAACGTTTTGTTAAGATTTCTCCGTTCTTTCTTATTTTCTTTTATTTATTTTTTTTTAAATTTTCAATTTCGTGAATTAAAATTGTTAACTTTGTTCAATTGTTTGATTTACAGCTAACCGTATTCTGGGCTGAGCAATGACGGTTGCGCGCAAATTATCCGAGATTGAGGCGATGCACATATCTGCAAGCACAAAGCAAAGGAGAACACTCTCAGTGCATTTTCTGCGCCATTTTCTTAGATTTTGCCTCGTTCAACCTATCTCGCAATTAATCCTAACACTTTTTTTATAGCAATGGCGATTATAGATATTAATAACGGCTATAATATTAAGTATGTTCTGTTTTCAGGCAGATATGAAAAAACTAAATAATTACACGATTATTCTACGATATTACTTCAAAAAGTTAGTAATATAAAAGACAATTATATATATCCTATACAAATTTTCATAAATTTAGATAATATTACTAGCACTTAGGCTTAGTATTTAGAATAGAATTATAAAAATTATTGTGTGTGTGTGACTAAATAAAACATATAATAATCTTACAGCCTGACTATATATATCTGTCATTTAGACTGTTTAAGTCTTTCCCTAAATTTCCAATCACCCTGATTATAATATCATATATCTTCTCAATCTCATAAACTTACCTTTTAAATTTCCTGTTTTAATAAATTTATATCATTTATAATAAATATCTTGAGAGAGATAAATATCGCCATTGCTCATCTTAGTTACAAGTCTCTTAAATATACATTAATTTATCCTACCTAAAGTATATTATCAATATTTGTATAAAAAAAAAAAATATAAAATTTGAGACAAATTACTTATTACTCTATGCTGTTCTATTATTACATTCATGTATTATTTTATAGTTTAATTTCATTTATATCAAATTTGACTTTTCATTTTTAGCGTCATAGATGTAAATAAGTTTCAAATAGTACAATTATATCTATAATACCAAAATTATTGAACATAATTTTTATAAAATAAACTTGAATTTATAGAAATATAGAGGAGACTCGTAATTAAGATCATAGAAAGGACTACCCTAATATGCTGACCTATCTAAAGTATGCATCATATATGGTACTCGATTGATGCTGTGTGAGTGGGAGTTTGCAAAACTCTGATTTGTTCTGTTCAACGAATGTAGCGTTCTCTTTCTTTGTTTGGCGCACGCTCATGATCACAGCTCAGTCGTAGGCCACAGATTCTGTACTGTCTCTCCGCTGTAACATCTCAGAACAGAAGGACAACCATACATTAGTTTTATTCAGGGCCAACGATCATCTAGAACCCTAACCTATCAAAATTTAATCTGAAACTGCAATAGACCACTTGACTGCTACAATTTGCCAGCATTTAAGACAAAGCTAGCACTTGACTGCCCTAAGTAAATGTGATCAAAGTATTTTCCTTCGTCATTCCCTTTTTGTTTAAAAATTACACCTCCTGTCGCTTGTGCATATACCATGTTTTCCACACATACATATATGTGTATGATTTCTTAGTGACTACGAAGATACAGCAATTTAGCTGCTTTAGCAATATACCTTCGACTCTAGACTTCTTGCTTGGTGGTTCCATATTATTTTGTGAAGTTGGTGCCTGCACAAACAAATAATAAAAATACAAAAATTAATATCTTATCTTAATATACATCATCGATGTACATTTTTTATAGCGTAGATAAAATTAATTCAAATAATGCACACATGTTATAAAAATAATTATAACCTATTAATCTTTTTAATGTATTTAACAAATATGTGAACATTTGGTTTTAATCCTATAAAAAAGCTATTCCCAGATATACAATTTTTATGAAATTTTTTAACCATAAAATAAATCACAATTGTTACAAGATAAATAATTTTTTATTTTGTTTATAAACTATATAAAGCAAATTAAAAAATAACAATTTCCATGTTATTACTGAAATTTAAAAATTCAGCTTTGAAAAGGTTAAATAAACTAACGTACCGTAACAAACATTTTAAAATATGAGCTAAATTAATATTAAGAAAGATCAGTGATATAAACACAAATAGTTAAGTATTTAAAAGAATATATTAAATATACTATTACTAAAAATACTACTACTAAACAATATACGCATTGAAATATGGCTAAAAACAATATAAGAATTTAAACAGGATCAATTGTTAGTATATCATCCAACATCGGAGATATGTTTAATATCTAAACCTTCTTTATACAACGGCCATAGTTGTTCGATACTTCATTTTTCTTTGCTATTACTAAAACCTTTCCTAATGTGTAATTAAATTTACTCGCATATTTACCATGGCCATTGTTCCGTTCATTATCCTTTTCAATTGAAAGAAGTAAAAAGTATTTTTAATTTCACTAAAATAATAAATTGCACGCGATGCTACAAACTGACTCACACCCGAAATTCTCTCCTCTACGGAAGTTGCACAAGGAAGGCATATTAACGCTATCCTTTTTTAAAGTTCAAACTAATATTAAATATTTTCTGTTAAAAGTAATTTTGATCATATAAATTATGTAATTTATAAATAACATTATAAATAGTCATCTCTGTTCATTATTATCCTTCCTATATTATTATTTTATAAAAATTTTTTAACACAACTTGACTTACGTAGTATCCTTTCAATGGAAGACATGCGTTTATGGGTTAGGACTTGAAAGATAGAAAAACGAAATAATAAATTAAGAAATTATACTATCATGGATACGGACGGTTTCCAAGTGAGAATAATTGATAATGAAAAGGTAAAAAATAGGTTTTTTTTTTATTTCGTAGTTTTGTATGATAATCATGTGTTTCCTACACTGATTTATATACAAATATGTGTAAATGTATAATAAATAACTTATTAAATAAATTTTACATACATTCATATTCAGAAACAATTAATTATATTTAAATGAAATTTAAAAGGGAAAAGGTCTCTTTGCAACACGTTTATACAAAGAAGGTAATATAATATTGGAAGAAAAGCCGCTAGTATGTTGTCAATTTTCATGGAATGCAGAATATGGATATTTAGCATGTGACAATTGTTTGAAACCTTTGGAAACTGCAGAAGAAAATGCTCGTAGATTAACTAATAAACCAGACATTATCTTGCCGCATATGGAATGTTGTGAAACCAAAAAGAATTTGATTACAGAATGTTCTGCTTGTGGAATAAAATATTGTAGCAATGAATGTAAAAATGAAGCAATGGAAAAGTAACTACATTTCTATATTATTAATGTATATTTTATTTACGTTAATTATAATTTAAGGCATATTTGATTTAATAAATATTAGTATCTTTACTATTTGAAAAGGAAATTAGTTGAAACCAAAGAACTTTTTCAGATATCATAAAGTATTGTGCTTACAATCAAGGAATAGAAATGATGATCATCCATTATTACAATTAAATGAAACATGGAAACAAATGCATTATCCTCCTGAAACAGCAACGATAATGTTATTAGCTAGAATGATTGCTATTATTATTCAGACTTCTAATCAAGGAGATATTTTACAAACTTTTTCTCAATTTTGTCATCGTACTGTAAACGACACTCATGAAATAGCACACAATTTGTTAGGTGAAAAATTTATTGGACAAATCGATGTATTAAGACGGTTGTTACAGAAAGCATTAAATAATGATTATACATTGAATGTATGTAACAAAAATATTCATATATAAATAATTTTATAATTATTAAAATTCTACTTTGCTCTAAATTTAATTTTTTTATTTACAGTGGTTTACACCAGAAGGTTTTAGAAGTTTATTAGCTTTAGTAGGTACTAATGGCCAAGGAATTGGTACAAGTGCATTTGCTCGTTGGGCAAAAAATGTCAATGTTTTAGAACTACCTGAAAACGAAAGAATACACGTGGATAAATTTATTGAAAGACTTTACGATGATATGGAAGAAGGTATGTGGAATAAAAATTGTATTTCTTACTGAAATTAATTACTTAATAAAAATTGAATATAATGTAACATTATTTTTATTCTTTAAGTGGTTGGTTCATTTCTGAACAATGAAGGTTCTGGGCTTTATGTTCTTCAATCAACTGTAAATCATAGCTGTTTATCAAATGCAGTTGTTGAGTTTCCTTATTCAAATAGCACCTTAGTATTAAGAGCTATACGTAACATTCAACCTGGAGATGAAATTACTATAAGTTATCTAGAAGACTGTGAGCTTACAAGAAGTAGACACTCTAGACAAAAGGCTTTAAAATCTTTGTACTTGTTTATTTGTTCCTGTGATAAATGTCAATCGCAAGCTGGAGATCCAGATGAAACATCTGATGATGATGATTATGATGATGATGATGATGATTATATGTAATCATAATAATATATTAATTATATTATTTATAATTATCTTATATTAATATAATTAATATAAAAATATTCATTATTTTCTAACAAATGGTTCTTTTAAATCATTAAAATCATTAACATCTACAAATAATATCAACTGTAACATATATATATATATATATTAAAAATAGTATATATTACTCAGTTTTACATTTTAATCAATTTTAATATAATAATAATAGTAATAAAAAATAAATTACATTAATAAAAAGAGTATTAATTTCTAAAATAATAAAAATGTATCAATATTTTCAAAATAAAGATAAAATCTTTGATTATTTATAATCTATTAAAATTTAATTAAGTAATGTTAACAAATCAAAAGTAAAACATGCTATTTTAAGGTAGAATTCTTAATTTTTTTATTATGAGCACAGAATACAAACATAAAAGTAAACATGTATCTGTGCTTATGTGCATTGAAATTAGTATCAAAATAATATATAATATATAAGTATTCATTATTATTATTTTACATAAAATAATCGTCGAATCATCAACAGAAATTCTCGTTTATTTTTATCAAAAATTTATATACTAATTACTGTAAGTTATCAATTATATTATTATTCTCTGTGGAGATATGTCAACATTCAAAACTGTATTGGCACTGCATCTCATCTAATGTATAGATAAAAGATTGGAAAGTGTAAGTTTAATCTACTAATATTAATACTCAAGCGGACACTAATTTATATAAGTTTATACATCAGTATTACAGGTAAGAATGCTACTTCTCTGTTGCGTTTTTAGTTCAGTTAAAAAGTAGTGAACAACCTTAAATATTATCTTATATATTTTTACAAGTATATAGACTTAAAAATTTATTTAGTTATATAGATTTAGGAATTTATGACTTTTTATTTCTTTTGTACTTTCCGAATTTTAGAGTATTGTGTAAATTTACCATTAATACATGGTTGGTGTAATGGTAAATTGCATATATAATAAAACTATTTTATAAATATCTTTTATTATTTTCTAATTATTACAATATTGTGATTCTTCAAGAGTCAACGTATTTCTTCCCATAAACATAAGGTTGGAAATATAAGAAGGTAAAGGAGGGAGAAGTATTCCTCTTTCAAATAAATTTATTAAAAAGATAGCTATATTTTCACTACGAAACTGCCACCTAAAAATATATATTTATATATATAATAATATTTTTTATAAATATACTACAAATTTACATATATATATTTTTTTTATTGTGTAAAATAACTAGCTAAACCCTGAAATAACTGTACTGACTTGTGTAAATATGAGAGAATGCAGCTCATACTTCAACCCAGTAATATATGAATTTACAAAAGGCAAGGAGTTAAATAGGAAATTTAAATTTGATCCGTAGATTAGATTCGATAGAACAGCATGACTAATAGAACATTGGTTTTCAAAGTACATGAAGTCATAAAAACGAATTATGAACATTAGTAGAAAAAAAGCTGAGATTAAAGACGGAAGAAATTTCAATCTCATATTTTAACTATTTACCTTTTGTGAATTCATATAGAACCTCGTTATTTCCTAAAACTACTAATTTTAATGTATAATAACATTTTTTATATGCTTTCCCATAAATACCTAGTTATTTCAGGTTAATTTAACGCTGAAATTTGTATATATGACAGTTTTTAATAACATTTATATTTGTATATAAAGACTCACCCAATTTTAATAGTATTATTTGGTAAACGTGATGCTATTTCTCTATCATAGATAGAAGTATTTGCTTCTTTAATAACAAGTGTATCTAATGTTGGTGGATCTACACCAAAACGATTTTCTAAAAATTTTCTCCTTTGTCGTTCTTGTGTAAAATCTATACCTGTTTTTCTGAAATATAGAAAAAATAATAATATTAATTTAACATAAAATATTGAAAATTGATAAGATTATTATTTAAAAACAAAAGTCAATATATTACCTAATAATGGGTTTGGCATTTTTATACATTGGTTTATTCATGATATCTAATAAACTAACTGCACCTTGTTTTCGTATTCGAAGTAATCTCATTAATGACATAAGATTTCTGCCGTTTAAATCAAGACTTTTGTTTTTATTATAACCCATACTTTGCGTTATTGCATCTACAAAACCTTGAAGAACCTTTTTCTGTGCAGAGAATATATATTTTTTCCCCAAAAATATAGCAAAATAATTAGCTGGGGTTTTGAAATTATTTTGCATTACATATTTTATACTTAAATACATGATACCATTTAAAACTACAGCATCAACTTCTAATTTTTTAGTCGTAAATTTTAGTCTACTAATCTTTTCTTTTACAGTCTGCTTAAAATCTATAGTCCCAATGTGAGGAGGCTCATTAATAGAGCCTGATATACTGTAAGTATACCAAAACTTTCGTTTATGTCTACTTACATCTACAAAAAAATAATATATAAAAGAAGAAATTAGAATGATTCAAAACATAATAACATAAGAAACATAAAACATCATAAGAATTTACCAATAAGTTCTAATCTCATTAATCGTCGTTCCAATTCTTTTTCCTTTAGATTGTTATCCTTTAAAAATAAATTAAAACAAAAATTAGAATGTTTTAACAAAATATAATAATAAACAGATACATATTTATATATAAATGAATCAAAAGTATTAAATAAAAATATGTCAAAAACAATTACATTCATTATTTTTTCTAGAACACAAACAACATTTGCAGTTATAAACTGTTCATGTTGTTTTACCAATTGAGATCTCAAACGCTTCCATGTTGTTTCTGGAAAAACTGGTAGTACAGCATCTTCTAATTCTTGAAATTTAAATCTACGGATAACATTCTTGATCCGATGTTTTATCAAAGTTTCAGAAACTAAAATGTTAACCTCTTATGTCAATTTCTTTAATGCAAATAGTAAAATGTTATGAATTTAAAATGTTTAAAATTGCATACTAACCTGTTGGCATTTTACTGTTAATTACAAATAAACTAGTTCTACATTAAAAAATAAACCTCTAGGCAAGGCAAAAATTTTATATTAATTAACATAATGATTATTAAAACCGCTCTCTAATATACTTTACACCATTTTTTCGAAACCGCCTTTTTTAAAGACTCGAATTTTTCCGATCGTACCCGAATGCATACGAATCGGCAGCGATCCTATTCGTACGATAATTTGAGGCCCTGTACGATCCATTTGGAATTTCGAAAACTTGATGACCTTTTTTTTTTTTTAGTCAACAAATTTTGGAAAGGTGCACTTCCACCCCAACCCTCACTCCCATCACCACCACCACCACCACGATCTCCCAGCGAACGATCGTTTTTATGGTTTTCATGATAAGGTTTGGGAACTTGATGAGTAAAAAAGAAAAGGTCATCAATTTTTTTTTTCTCGACTTGAAGATTTTCCCGTCATCAACTTGAAAAAATTGGAACTTGGACACTTTTTCCAAAATTTTGTCCGAGATTGTTGGATTTTTGTCGGATTTCAAATTTTCCCGGGGCGTACGATGATTTTCTGCCGCGTACGATAATTTTACGCCCCTGTGTCGATCAGACGAACTAAAGTCTCTGGGATCACTGCGAATCGGCTAATAGTAGTAAAGATAAACAAGGGAAGTACACCAAGTATATTGTCACTGTGATCTAAAAATTGAGTAATAATATTTTTTCTAGACATTTATAAGATGGTATATTTATCATTCTTTAATAAAACATTTAAATGACGAGATTTTTTACTCTATCTTATAAAATCTATATTTATTCACATAAGAATATAATATAACCTAAAATTTATGCTGCACCTAAATAGAAAGTTCAAAATTTATATTTTTAAAACAGGATTATTAAGGTAATTATGATAAATTAAATAAAAAGAAAAATAAAAAAAGAAAAATGAAAAAGACAAATTTTAAATGAAGAATTTCGGTTTGTACGTACTCTTTTTTATTTTTTTCTAAACTACTAGTAATTATTAAAATATAAATACATGATTCGTGTGTAAACAATACATGTTTAAAATTAATATGTAACCAAAAAATATAGCATAGAGCAATAATTATTTTAAATTTGATCTCATTTATTTCCCCACCCCCAGATAACCTTGACAAAGCCCGAAAGACCAGCTTGTCCTCCTTTCTTAGCTTGATCGCCTAATTTGTCACTCAAATCTGGAAATTCAACCATATTGAAAGCTAAATCAAAAAATAATGGTTTACAAGGAATGCTTTGCATTGCAGGTGGTAGTTTATAAACATTAGGTTGTTTTGTAAGTAATGCACTATCTTCTCTGTATTCATGAAGCCGTTCATATAATGGTTTCTTGCTTTTTATAAATTTATTTATTCCTGGTTCTTCATCTTGACCATCTTCCAAAACACTATGAGCATGAGCAGCATATTGAGCACCTTCAATCGATATTTCTAATTTATTTAAGGCTTCTTTTAAATCGGTGGGCAAGATATTGATATGTTGAAGAGCATCTTTTACATGTTTTAAAGATCTCTGATATAGTGCTATTGCTTCACGCCATCGATGAAGATTAGCTAGAGATTGTGCCATGTAAAAACATCTGAAAGCTCTGTAAGCTTTAGTTTTAGCTTCCTGTTCGAGTGCAAATTCTTTATCATCTTGTAATTGTGATATTTCAACTAGATTATGCAATGCAGCTTCATACAATCTCACAATATCTTGAGGTTTAGCTTTCTCAGATTCTTCGGCTACTTTCACTAAAGCTAAGTTACGTTCTAATGTACGAGATAATCGAATATATTGTAAGTAGGTAACTAAATGCTGAGATGGAGATACTTTGTCATTATCTTTGTTTTTTAATTCATTTTTAAATAAATCTCGCACAGCTACAATTGCATCCTTGCAATCTATAAGATGTGCTTCTAAAAGATCAATCTTAGCTTGATTGGTCGCTGTTTTTTCTAGTGTTTGATTCAGTCTAGAATCTGCTATTAGTAAACCAGCAGCTCTGGGAGGCACAGTACCACATGATTTACCACGCCATGTAACTTCTTCAGTATTTGCTTGCTTTTCACGTGTTTGAGCAATCAATGAATCTAAGCCAGCTAATAGCTCTCCGCTTAATTGTCCTCGCATCTGCATAAGATCATCAATGGCAGTAGTATCACCTATGTTATAGGCACAATATCTTAGACTTGGTGCAAGTTCTTCAACACGTGCATTGTACATTAATCGTTCCTTTTCCGACAAAGCAGAAGCTAACTTTCCATAAACTACTTGAGCTTTTTGTAAATTTTCCATTGCACCTTTCCATAACTGCAATTCAAAATGCAATGACCCATGCATCCAAGCAACATACGCTTGAGCTTCCAGTTTAGTACGAGCATCGCTGTTTATGTTCTGAAACATTGACATTATAAAAATATTTTCTATTTTTTTTTTGTCATTTTTCTAACAATCACATACATACTTCTATCAAATCTTGCAATTGTAGAGAATACGTAGCAGCTTTTCTTAATTTTGATACTAAGTGAAATTTCTTCCTTGATTCTGTATTAGATTCTTGTCTTAACTGCATTGCATAACTCCATGCACGTTCAGATAGCATTAATGGAATTTGCAAAAATTTATCATCAGTAACCATTGCTCCTGTAATATCTTTTCTTTTAAAGTGACGTCTGTCACCTTGTGGAACTTTAAGAACTTTACGCAAACGTCTAAGTCTCCTTGAACAGTAACCTCTATATCTTTGATAGTCTCCATGCCTCAACCCATGTTGTTGTTGAGCTTCCTTTATAATTTTTAAAACTATTTATATATTAAGGATAAGTAATATTAACATTTAAAAAACTGCAATAATATTTTAAGTAAAAGTAATTTTTCATTAAATTATTGTGATTCGCATTTAACATAAACTTATGAGTATATATATATATATATAATGAATTGTTATAGCATTACTATTATTATTAAATAGATCAATTATATTAGTTCTGCGTTAATAAAAGGTTAGGAAATAACATATGGATATATTCAACTTATTTAACTCGGGTTATTATAATAATTTATGAAAGGATACTTTCTAAGGAATATGTTTGCTTTTTTTTCGGTAGCACTGTATCCTGCACTTCATTTTCGTTATTTGAGTCTGGAATTTTTTCGACACCCATTTCTGTTACACGTCTACAATTAAAGAGATTAAACTAAATCAGTTTCGTATAGAGTGTTTCGATTACTTTTTCACTGCTATTTTTATAGATGCACTACTGTCGATTTTTATAAAAATGTGTACTGTTCATTTACGAAAAGAAGTTCCCTATCTAGAATACGAATCTCATTGGTTAGCTTCCAGAAAGGTGATTTTTGTTCACAAATGGACAAATATAAGTCTGTATATATATATTATATATAAATACATTTTATACATAAATAGAAATGTACAATAAAGAATAATATGAGATAGATAAAATATAATTATTAAGGAAAATTATCTAGAATTTATCTTTTTATTTATTTCAAATGAAACAATATACGATTTAATAAGAAATAATACAAGATTGATAATTTTAATAAAATTAAAATATCTTTAAATGAATTTATAATAAATAATCTTATATTTAATAAACTACATAAACTAAAATATCTAATAATAATTAAAAATTCTTTCATGATTGACTTTTCTGCGCATGCGTTTTGAATGACGGTAGTGAGTTGCAAGTGACGTGGCTGGGATAATAGATCGGGTTATGCGTTCACCAATTGAATGTTGCATAGTTTTGGTATTTTATAAACTGATATTAATTAAATATGAGAAACTAATATAAATATCGTGTATTCATATAATTAATAGAATTTCAAGAAGTAAATTGAATTATAAAAAGAAAGTAAGTTAAATGTTTTAACCTATAATACATTAAGAGTAAATATGAAGTAATTTATCAATTACAAATATGCTTATGAATTTCATGGATTGACAAATAATCTTTGTTTATAATTATAGTATGATCACAACGTATGAGGATTTCATTCAACAAAACGAAGATCGCGATGGGGTTCGTTTTACTTGGAATGTCTGGCCATCGTCACGTATTGATGCTACTAGGCTTGTTGTACCTCTAGGAACTCTTTATCAGCCTATTAAAGAACGCCCTGATTTACCACCTATTCAATATGATCCAGTTTTGTGTACTAGATCTACGTGCAGAGCAATTTTAAATCCATTATGTCAAGTAGATTACCGTGCGAAACTATGGGTGTGCAATTTATGTTTTGGAAGGAACCCTGTAAGAAATACATTTATATGAAATATTTATCTTACAATAATTGTAATTGTAGTTATACTTATGGCATATTCTTATACATTTAGTTTCCGCCTCAATATGCGGCTATTTCGGAACAACATCAACCAGCAGAACTAATTCCTATGTTTTCAACAATCGAGTATACTATAATGGTAAAAATATTTCTATTATTTATCATTAACCACTTGACATATTTTGACGTCTCCGAGACGTCATTCATTTCATGTGCCATTGTAGACTTTGACGTCTCACAATTAAGTGTTCACAATTAAGCTAAATTAAATGGTATCTTATGGGCGCGTCGACAAGCATTTTATTCGCATGTCAAGTGGTTAACCCTTGACAGTCGTAACTTGACAGTCGTTACTTGACAGTCGTAACTTGACAGTCGTAACTTGACAGTCGTAACTTGACAGTCGTGGTAACCCTTAACCTTCGCACAGTTTTCAATATTCCGAGCCAAGACTTTTGTCTCAAAAACGACTTTGTAACATTACTTTTAAAAAGTAAAAAGTAAAAAGTAAAAAGTAAAAAGTAAAAAATAGCGCTTGCAATTATTTCCGAACAGAAAAAATCGAGTCGATAGCATTTGGCTTTATTTTTGGCTCCATTTCTGTAAGAAATGCGAGGATAGGGGGGGGGAATACTTTTATCTTTCCATTTAGATATTTATTCTGTTTATATCATTTTTTTCAGAGAGCGCAATGCCTTCCTCCTATCTTTTTACTTGTTGTTGATACATGTATGGATGAGGAAGAATTGGGTGCTCTTAAGGATTCACTTCAGATGTCTTTATCTTTGCTTCCATCTAATGCTATGATTGGTCTTATTACTTTTGGAAGGATGGTCCAGGTGCATGAGTTAGGTTGTGAAGGATGTAGTAAAAGCTATGTGTTCCGTGGTACTAAAGATTTGCAGCCAAAGCAAATTCAAGATATGCTTGGTTAGTATTATCTTATTTATTATGTACTTTTTATTTAAATTTATTTTATTTATCATCATTTTTAATTTTAATTTTCCAATTTAATTAGGTATTGGGAGACCAATACCTGGTCAAAATCCAAATCAACAGAGAGGTACCGGTGGTCAACCCTTACCACCAGCTAATCGTTTTTTACAACCAGTGCATAAATGTGATATGAGTTTAACAGATTTACTTGGAGAATTGCAACGTGATCCTTGGCCAGTTGGACCTGGAAAACGTCCATTGCGTTCAACTGGCATGGCATTAGCTGTAGCTACAGGACTTTTGGAAGCTAGTTATGCAAACACTGGGGCTAGGTTGGTAAAGAATAGTATATTAGTAAACGATTATAATACGACATTTTTACATATGTTCTTTATTATGAATATAAATAATTTTTTTAGAATCATGCTTTTTGTTGGTGGACCATGTTCTCAAGGCCCTGGTCAAGTTGTTACAGACGATCTTCGTCAACCTATTAGATCACATCATGACATTCAAAAAGATAATGCAAAACATATAAAAAAAGCTACTAAACATTATGATGGTCTTGCTGCTCGTGCTGCAACTAATGGTCATATAATTGATATTTATTCATGTGCTCTTGATCAAACTGGATTATTAGAAATGAGACAATGTTGTAATTCAACGGGAGGACATATGGTAATGGGAGATTCATTTAATTCGTCGCTTTTCAAACAAACATTCCAAAGAGTGTTCACAAAGGATGCTAAAGGTGATCTAAAAATGGCATTCAATGCTACTTTGGAAGTTAAAACATCAAGAGAACTTAAGGTTTCCGGTGCTATTGGTCCATGCGTTTCTTTGGGTATAAAGGGTTCTAGTGTAGGAGAACAAGAAGTTGGTTTAGGTGGTACATGTCAATGGAAATTCTGTTCTTTGACACCATCGACTACAACAGCAATTTTCTTTGAAGTTGTAAATCAACATACTGCACCAATTCCTCAAGGTGGAAGAGGTTGCATTCAGTTTATTACACAATATCAACATAGTAGCGGTCAACGAAGAATTAGAGTTACAACTATAGCTAGAAAGTATGTGTTGTCATTGCATAAATTTTGTATTGTATTATTTTTTTTGTTTATAATATGTTTAATTATAGTTGGGCAGATGCATCTACATCGTTACATCATATAAGTGCAGGTTTTGATCAAGAAGCAGCTGCAGTTCTTATGTCACGTTTAGCCATTTTTAAAGCTGAAAGTGATGATGGCCCTGATGTTCTAAGATGGGTGGACAGAATGCTTATAAGACTTGTTATTATTTCTTAATTACTATTTTAATTTTATAACTGTCCAACATTAAATCAAATACTAATATTTATTATTTATAAATTACAGTGCCAGAAGTTTGGTGAATATTCTAAAGATGATCCAAATAGTTTTAGACTCGCAGAGAACTTTTCATTATATCCGCAGTTTATGTATCATTTACGTAGATCTCAATTTTTACAAGTATTTAACAATTCACCAGACGAAACAAGTTTTTATAGGTAAAATTAATTTTTCTATATTTATTTATCCTTTTTTCTCTATGTTAGATGTTATTAAATTAATTACTTTTATAATAGGCACATGCTAATGCGCGAGGACTTAACAAATTCTTTAATAATGGTACAACCCATTTTATATAGCTATGGGTTTAGTGGTCCACCTGAACCTGTATTACTTGATACTTCATCAATTCAACCGGATAGAATTTTGTTAATGGATACATTTTTCCAAATACTCATATTTCATGGAGAAGTATAAATATTTTTCTCGCTTTTAGATTGTTAAATAATATTTTAGTATGCATTATATTTAAGTTACATTTTCTCCAATAGATAATAGTACAATGGCGACAATTAAAATTTCAAGATTTACCAGAATATGAGAATTTCCGTCAGTTATTAGCAGCACCAGTTGATGATGCTGCTGAAATACTTAGTGGAAGATTTCCCGCACCTAGATATATTGATACAGAACACGGAGGCTCACAAGCTAGATTTTTATTGAGCAAAGTAAATCCCAGTCAAACTCATAATAACATGTATGCCTATGGAGCGGTAAGTTTATCAAAGAATTTTCTATCTTATGTTATATTTATTTTAATTTATTTTATTAAAAAAATAAAAATTATAATTTATTATGAGAAGTTCGTAAAGTATATTTTTGTTATTACGAAAATCCGTTCACATATATGTAAAAGTTTTAGTTAGCATATAATATCAATCATATGTAACTAATTTTGTTTTATCACCACGATCCTGTGAACCAGGGGATGCCGTTGCCCAGTGGGGTGTGTTTTTCAACTCATTTAATAATTGCTTTCTCTTATAAGACTTGAATGCTTCGGTGGTGGGATTTTAGGGAATATTGTTAAATTTTTGAAGTGAAAACTTCTTTAGAATCGGGGTGATTTGAAAACGGATGAAACACAAGCAAGCGATGTAACGGGCGAGAATACTCGAATGTATAGAAGCGACAGAATGCTACGTCACTAAAAAGAGAAAAAGAGACAAACATATATACATTTATAGTTTAGACACGTTCTTTAAAAAAATACACCATACTCGCTCTATTATATTTTCAATAAAAATAATATTACTTACTGTAGAAATATAGAAAAATATTATTATAATAATATTATAATAATATTATATAAAACATTATCTTACTCCTGATACTATGCACTCATCTCATTCTCTCGAAACTTGCTTGTTTGAGAGTTTCACTTCTAACTTGTGTGATCTGCGCAAATGTTTAATTATAGTAATTGTATAAATAATACATGTGGAAATTGTTTATCATATCATTTATTATAGAAAATAAAATTGATTATATTATTTATTTTTTATATTAATATCTTTCATATTTAATTATGTATAATATACTTTTTAATTGAAATGAATGTAACATGATAAGTAGGTTGTGATACATATAATGCTAAGGTTTGAAAACTTTAATAACTTATATAATATTAATAACTAATAATTCTATAGCTTAATATGTCAATATGATATAGCTTAACATAAATTGATGTTCTTCATTACAAACTTTTAGCATTTCTGTGTCTAAGGTGGAGGGTTAAATTTATAATTTTATAAATTAATTCTCAATATTTTTATATTTACTAATTTAATACGTTATTATTTTTAGGAAAGTGGAGCTCCTGTTTTAACTGATGATGTCAGTTTGCAAGTATTTATGGAACATTTAAAAAAGTTGGCTGTTTCCTCTACAGCATAATTCTTACATAGATATCTGTATAATTATCGGTTTCTATACATAACATTTTTTCTAGCTATTATTAGGAATTATTAATTTTTTATATTTGGATGATTATCAAATATATTAATATATAAAATTTTTTGTAAATGTATCTAAAGGTTTTTCGGAAACATGAAATTTATTTAAAACTTACATGTATACAATAATTCACACAATGTATTTTTCTGCATTTTGGTTTTAAGATCAGTGATTGTTGTTTATATAAATATGAAATTGTGTAATAATAATATAGTATATTTGTTAATATTAATCCAATTGTTTGCTTTTCTTATGTTATGGTAATGCTTCAAATTGTGTTATGTATAATTCATAACATATGTATGATAACATAAACACTATATAATATCCATATGAATCACAAAGATAAAGGTGTAATATTCATTAAAGAAACAATGGGGATATACATTATATTAGATGTATTAATATTCCTCTATAATAAATTTTAGAATATACGATAAATTTAGCTAAGAAATCTTATAGACATTTTCTGTTCAACATCTGTTCGTTCCAATACCTTGCAAAATTCTTCCAAAGAAATCATACCATCTCCATTTTCATCAGCTTCAAGAATTGTACGTTCTGCAATGCTAGTGAGTTGTTCCGCACTGTACATATATATAAATAAGACATAGTAATATATATATATATCTAAATTTTCATCTGAATTTTACTTATTTGCAAATTCTATATATATTTTCTCTTACCTAATATTAGCTCCAACCATCATGTGTAAAATAGCCAGTAGTTCATCTTTAGATATTAAATCGTCATTATCCAAGTCATACATTTTAAAAGCAACTACAAATTTAAACTATTAAATAATTGTTATACAAATTTTTAATATTACTTAATTAAATTGATATAAATAAAGGAAAATATGAATAATTTTATGAATAATGTAAAAACAATTGATACTATTACGTACACTTTAATTTTTCTTGTCTTGAATTTAATCTATTGGGACTGTTTTTTTTTATCGGTCTAAAATGTGCTAGTACTTGCATGAATTGTAAAAAATTAACTCTATCATTTCCGCTTTCATCAAAAAAGGCATTCACTATTCTGTCACCAAGTGGATTTATTGCAAGTTCAGGAATCCTGAGAAAATCTTCTCGACTTAATGTACCACAGTCTCCACGATCCAGACTAGTAAACCGGCTATACAAGCGTTCAATCTGATTTGGAGTAACTAGAATAAATAAAGATGTAATTAAATATATAAAATGTGTCTCATAATGGGTGGTACAACCAAATAAGGAGATGATCCCACAAAAATGTAAAAATAAGTCAAAAAAAAAGAAAGTAATATTTATTACAATCTTAAGAATATTAATTAAATTATCTCTTCAATAATTTATCTGCTAAAATAATTTTGTTTTGCATACACTAAGTATGCAGAAACCAATATGAATTTTTTTGACCGAAAAGAAAAAATAATAAATGTTTTTGATCAAGGATATCACTTTTAAAAATGTTTTTAATAATATAACATAATTAATGTTAATAAATGTGTTATCCATATGTTGACATTTCTTATTTATTATTACGTATTTAAGCCTGGAAATGGTTCAGTGCACATATACTCTACAAAATTTTCAAACTTAATTTTTTCAGAAATAGAATTATAAAAAATGTCACTCTTATTTACCGACTTATTTTTACATGCAGAATCACTCTTTTGTCTGAACATATTCTGTATAATCATTTTTAATATAATTATTTAATATTAATCATTTTTTAGTACATACATCCTGTTGCTTCTTGAATTTGAGCTATTTCTTCTTCACGTAATAGAAGACTAGATTTGTTTCCCATTTTATCTGATAAATATAATATTTTATGGTTTGAATATAAATATTATATTAGTTATGCAATTACACATATGATTTCATATCCATTTGAAAAAGTTCAAAGTACACTTTGAAAATTTAAAGGTTAAAAGTTTGTATGACGTATATAATTATTATTGACTGCTGTCATGTAATATCAAGGTAATTTCTGTTTTTTTTTTATTAATTTTTTATTATATAGTTGTAGATATAGATCTTTAAAATCATTTTTTAATTTTATTTTAATAAATTTATAATTTCATAAATGAAGAAACACAATGTACAGAACTATTGTATCAAATATATTGCTTTCTCCATGTCATACGTATATATATATATATATATATATATATATATATATATATATATATATATTATACACACGAAATTACCAACTCATGGTAACTAAAAAAGTTAAATATTATTTAAAAAATAAGTAAATTGTTTTAAAATTAGATATTAGACAATTTAATGAAGTTGAACGAAACGTATAATTTAATAAAAATATTCATCACATTGACTAACGCTTAGTAGTAATTAATATAACTAAATTTTGAATAAAATTTGACATGATATCATACGGGTAATAATGCCTCTATTATATTTGTAATTGTTTAAAGTTCATTGCGTTTTCTGATGGTAAATCAGTAGAGGAGGACACCACAATATAGACTACTTGATTCAAATATTCGTATAGATAATTTAATTGGAATTTAAATTCGCGGGCTTTTGTAAATGTTATATGAAGTCCTTTGGTTCATCAAGTTATGATTGAAACACATTCTTTTTTAATCTTCATTATCAATTAATAATTATTACATTTGACAAAAATGGATTCAAGGGATATATTTTGTAAGAACAAAAGTTAGTTTATTTTTATAAATTATTTTTGTAGTGTAAAATATGTAAAAATATGATCTTATACCATAAAGTTTTATTTTTATCAAATAATTTTAGGTAAAATGGTGATTCCTAAAACATCATTTTCTGTTAAAGTTACTAATTTTAAGAATCCATATCGTATAATAATATATAAAACTAAAAATTATATTAACAAGTCTAATATGATTAGTAAAAAATTAGTTAATCATATGAAAATGGAAAACTTAAATTCGAAGGATAATGGTGAACCTAATTTTGGAGATGTAAATTTAAATATTTATATTCACATATAATTGTATGGCTCAGATAGATTGAATAATAATATTTAATTTTTGTAGCTTGTCGTTGTTCATGGTAAAGTGAGTCAAGATGTGGATCTTCCAGGATGGTATTGTAGAGGATTAATTGGCCATTTTGATCCCATGACAATGAGATATAATGTTTTCTTAGTAGATTATGGAATTTCAGTTCCAATGTTAAAAGATGATTTTATTTTTTTACAACATGATAATATATCTGATGAATATTTAACAATGGATATTGGTATTTATAATATAATACCTACAATTATTAAGAAAAGAAAATCCACGAATGAACTTGTACAGTTGTAAGTAAATTTGTTTCTTTAATAAAAATTTATATATATATATATATATGTGATTTTTAATATTTCTTACTTTTAAACAGTATTACAGATAAATGGACAACCGAAGCTATAAAATTTTGTAAGGAATTAATTGTTGCATCTAGCAAAATATATTTTGATATTTCTGTCCGTGATGAGTGTGGAAAGTATTATGGAGAGCTATATCTTCTTTTAAATCGTGAAATAATATGTTTAAGTAAAGCTTTAAGCGAGAATGGATATGCAACTTATTTAAAAGAAGGTCATTTCTTTTTATCATAATAACTTTTTATCTATAATATATTCAATCTAAATTTATATTAAAAAGTAAGTGGAATATTTTGTTTATATAGATTTGTTGAAATTAATAGAGGAACCAAATAGCGGATTTGAAAAAGAATTTGAGGATAATGTTACTACTTATTTTATAAAAAGAGTAAATGATAGTAATTTAAGTGAAAGACAAGATGTAATAGATTTAAATATATCTCGTACTATGCAAAAAAGTTTTGAATGTAAAGAAAGGTGAGAGAGAAATAATGTGTGTGGATTATATTTATTAATAATATATTAGACTTTTTTATATTTAACACATTAATAACATTTAGGTTACATGAAAAATGCTCAGATGCAATAACAGGAAATGATATACATAAAGTATTAATATATAGTAATATTTCATGTAAAAAATTGAATTTTGTTACTGATGCTCAATTTCCTGCAGGAATACATATGGTATATATCCGTAAAGAATTATTTTCTTATATTTTTGTTTTATCTCAATGAAAATTTTAGAATATCTAATACATGAAATATTATATATTCTTTTCTTTTTATATAGGCTTGGGATTCATTAGTGCAATCAAGTAAACCTAAGAAGATGCAATCATATGTCTGGCCTGCTATAAAGCAAAAGTTAAATGTGGTTGCTATTGGACCTAAAGATTCTGGTAAAACGTTTGGCTACACTTTCGCTATTACTGGTTTACTTGCTGCACGACATTCTGTAATTATTGTTACATTATTATTCAATATAAATTTATTTTGGTTTCAGAGTTAAGGCATAAGAGAAACTTATACTTAAACTTTATATTTACATTATCTGTTATGCATTATATTATTTTGTGTGCATTGTGATTACATTTAATTTATTAGCTATATTAATAATATATTTATGAATTAAAATATTTCATTGCAGTTGCCTCAAGGAAATAGTCCATCAGCATTAATATTATGTGCATCGTCTTCAGAAGTACTCAGCGTACATTCACTTTGCATGAAATTTTTACAAAGCTATGGTCATATTAAATCAGTTACAGGATTTATTGGAAAATCAGACAGATCACTGGCGGTAAAAATATATATTTAAATTATTATTTTTTGCATATATATATATCTAGATGTTACAATATTATTTATTTAAATTATTTTCTATGTTTCTAGGCTGAAGTATATAATGGATGTCAGATATTAGTTTCAACACCAACATTCTTGGTCCAATTTTTAAAAGCATATAAAAATTTTTTTAATTTTGACAATCTTTGCTATTTAATATTTGATAATATAGATGTAATATTAGATAAATATTCTTCTTCTGTAAGTCAAATAAAATTTAATCTTCTATAAAAATTAATTTTTATGATATAATAAAATATTATTTTTGTTTGATGTTTTAGATATTGGAATTACTTGATAAACATAAATTAATTACAAATAGAGAAAAAAAAAGTGACGAATTATTTCCTTTGCAAATAATCTTTACTGCTAGATATTTTACAATACCAATAAGAACATTAATTAAGAAAATTATGTATAATCCATACATATGTATTAGTTCATTTCTAGAAGCAGTAATATTTAAATCTGTTCAACCGAAGATGTATATGTTAAATTCTAAATTGAAACTTCAAAAGCTCTTAGGTAGGTATATTTGTAAAACAAATTTTATATTAAAGCAAAATACTAATAATATTTGTGCATAAATGCAAAATCTTTTAGATATATTGGGTAATGAAAGCAAGTTAAAAACTATGATTGTGTGTAGAACTGTTGATGAAGCAGAAGAAGTAAATGCATTTTTATCAAAACATAAACATATACTTTTAGCTCACGAGGAAAAGCATTTATTTGAAATAGAAGGTTTGATGAAATTAAAAATAAAAGTATAAAAAAATAAAAATAATAAAGTAATTTTATATTTAGGTATACTCATGTTTATTTTCTTTTATCAATATTTTACAGATATTAAAAAATTATGGCAAGTGTCTATTCCTGGTTCTTATCCCATTATAATATCTACCGATGAAGTTTTAACCGACTTAAATATTATAGATGTGGATTGGTTGATACACTATTCTGTTTCATTAGAAGTGAAAACAAATTTTAATTTTAGATTTTCAACTCTTATGAATAATTTACAGAAGGTAATAGACAAAAAATTCTTATCTTTTTCTTTGCTATACATTTATCACTTAATAAATCATTAGGTATGTATATAACTTAATAATGCATTTATAGTAAGATAATTATTTTACAGGAAATAACTAAATGCGAAGTTACAATATTTATTAATGAAAACGATAATATACAATTTCTAAGTATAATAAATATGATGAAACGGATGGGTGTAGTATTATCAAATGATATGTTACTTAATATTGAGGTAGAGAATTAAAAAGATTTTTTGTATAGTAATTCTTTTTATCATACTTTTACAAATCTGAACTATCAAAAATAAAAATGATATTGTTATTTATAAGAAAATAATTAAAAATTAAAAGAAAATACATATTTTTTATAGCGTATATCTATAGCATTGGACAAATGTAAAAGGGAGTATCCGATATGTGATAAAGTGAAATCATTAGGATTTTGTCAAAACAAAAGTTTTTGCCCATTTAGACATTGTATTATTTCTGATGTTGATGCACCGATAACAAAAATAGAAACGTAAGTCATATTTATATGATTAGCCAAATTTGTTAAGTATAATTTTCTATTAATAGAAATCATTTAAATGAAAAAAAAAGTATTCATGACATTAATACTTGTAATATATTCCTTTATACAAGAGACAATAATATTTGTATAAAAATTTGTATTTTATTACAGAGGAGATGAAGTAAGATTTGTGATTACATATATACATGATGCAAGTCATTTTTCAGGCAGAATAATAAATTACGTAAAAGCAGATACTTCGGAAATTATTGAATTTTCCAAAAATGAATATATTCTTCTTACATCGAAAATTCAACTATTTTTTGGAAATATTAAAAACAGGTATAATTAATTTTTTTTATAAAAATCCGTCTTCAAAAAAATCACTAATTTTAGATGCATTTATTTCTTCAATATTATTTATTTCTACATAGAAGAAGATCTGATATCGTTAACGTAGGAGGTATTTATGGATTGGAAGACTCTATAGATAGTTTTAAAAGAGTACAAGTTCTACAAATTAAAAATGAAAAGAAAAATCGTTTTGGGACTTTTCAAGTTGCAGATGTAAGATGCATTGACACTGGAAATATATTAACAAATATTGAGGTATTTGGTACAAAAATAGATAAACTTTTATTATATAATATAACATCTTTGTATAAGTATATAAATAAGAGGATTAATTTTAGGTCCACAGATTATTGTCGTTACCAGAAAAGTTATCCAAATTACCAGCACATATAGTAGAAATATTTTTGGTTGGCATAGCTCCATGCGATAATGAGTATGAATGGAATAACTATGCTAATGAAATTGCTTATGATTGGTTTGTTAAGAATTATAATCAATATTCGTATATTGTTGGAAAGGTAAAATATCCTGAATATTATTATAAGTGAAATATTTTAAATAATAAAAAAAAAATATATATATATATGTATATGTATACACATACAATGTAATAATATATATTATATTAATTTTAAAATATATAGGTTTCTTTACATTTGGGTAATACAATTTGGACAGATACTCTTAACATTGGAATCAAAATGATTGGACGACGTGATATTGCTGGTCTTAGTTTAAAAACAGAACTCATTAGTAAATCTCATGCTGTTGTTAATAAGGATCATATGCAGAACATTTATACATTGTGTACAAATGGTGGATTAGTTATAAACAAGCAATATGATATAGAACACTTAAAAGTTTAATAAGAGAAATATTTTTCTGTAAATATTACTGTATGTATGAGCGTACAGTCCAGAAAGTATGTTATGCAAAAATGAATGAAATAATCTTTACAATAGTATCACAAATATGATATTTTTACAAACCTTATGTTATTATTTTTGTTCTAGTATCTTAGATATATTTTAGTTACATTTACTTCTTTCTTATAAACATTTTTTTATAAAAACAAGATACAATAAAAAAAAAACTTAATGCATATATATATAAATCTTACATAAATTATATCAAATAAACTCATATTTTATTTATTACATTTACTTAGAATCAGTATCGATTGTTATTTCATTATTAGGTTTATGTGTATTTTTAAGTAAAGTTTTAAAAATCTTTGAGCTACAATAGAGTAATGATAGTCTATGTTGTCCACGTAATGCTTGTGATGCTTTAAGGCGTTCTTCTAATAATTTTGTTTTAAGTAAAAAAATACGTTGACACATTAAGATATCTTGAGCATTATATCCATATTTATGAAGTATGTTTATTACTTCATCAAGTTTTTTTATTTTTATATTTAACAATTGTGGAGATCTATTAATATAAAATTCAACCTCCTCTTTGGTTAAATTTAATTTATTAGAAAAAAATTGTGTATGGCTATTATAAATATCCTTGAACATTTCTTTTTTTCGTAATCTTTTAATATATCTAAAAAGATTTTTTTTATTATATTCAATTGTTAAATAATATAGTTTTAATGAACTTACTCACGTAATCCAAGTACAGAAGATCGAATTATCCAAGGTTTTATTTTCTTCATTCCTGCTGCTTTCATCGTTGATGATCTTCTACGTATATTTCTTGGGCAGTATTTGAATACCCAAAGATTGAATAATATATCATTGAACTCATAATTAAATTCTGAGGTAATAATAAAAATAATATACATATAAATTCTATTACTAAATGATAAGTATAGCAAGTAATCTATATAAAAATTGTTTTATACCTTTCAGTACTTTTATAATTGCTTTTATTTTTCTTATCGAAAGCTTTATTATTGTTGGTTCGTTTTGAATGTATTTGCACAATATGTAGAGATTACACTGCAAAATACACAATTTATTTTATAAGTAATAATTGAAATAATACAAAAATAGGAAAACATATAAAACTCTATGTTTTACACTTAAGCTTGTGAATAAGTTTTCTCAATTACCTGTAGTTCATCCGCAAGATATTTAAGTTTATTTATTTCCTTTTTGTTACTTTTCTCTTTGCCAATATATAATAATGTATTTAAATGGTTTATACTTATGTCTAATAATGGAAGCATCTCAGTAATATTACTATCAAGAGTTTTAAGACAAGAGATTTTTTCTTCTAGTACATCAATGTTTCTTATTAACACTGGTAAATTTTCTATAATTAAAGGTGTCGATAAACCAGCGTTTTTTACAATAGTAATCATATTCATTGTTTCATCTTCTGTTAATTTTTTATATTTTTTAATATTTGTCCAGATTTTTGTTGCCTCACATGTATCCACAGAAAGAATATTCGATAAGTTAGTAATTAATGGCTGATTTGACTTAGTGTATACAGAGTTTTTATATATATTATTTTTATAATATCTATTGCAATTATGAATATCTAAAGAAGCAGAAATGCTTATTACTTGTGTAGTAAATAAATTGAGTAAACCTACTCTTGATTTTCTACTGTATTGTGATAATAATGGATTTTTTTGCAATAGATATACTTCAATATTATAAATAAGACATTTGGCCATTACTTTCTTTTATTCAACTATTTTAATTGGCATGATTTTCGCGTAAATTGTCAACCAATTTTCCTTCCTTTTATTTGAATCTGTCAGATATTATAACAATAAATATGCAACAATAAATAACAATTTACACCAAACATAATTTTTTTAAATAAACCGTGTTATCAAATATATATTTTCATAAAGATTCAAATTAATACACTAGGTTTGTATTTCTATAAAATCAATATATTAATTAATGTTTATTAGCAATAATAATTAATATTAAATAAAAAATTTTAAAGGTTAGTTATATTTACAGTTTGTTATCCACATACGTTTAAAATATATCCATGAATATAATAGTGCATAGAACTATACTCGATTAATCAGACATATACTGACACCTAGTGGCCAAACAACTAAGCTATAATTTAAAAACGTATTTAGATGTAATACATTTTTTTATATTATAGTAGATTGGTGATATCAAAATTTAATTATCCATGAATTATAAAAAAATATATATTTAATGACAATATTTATAGTTTTTAGTAACATAAAATTTTTACATTATCTTTTCATAGTGCTTCCAATAATAACATTATCATATAAAATTAAAATAATATACATATATACAATATATACATATATATACATATTAGATATTAGTCAATTTTACTTACGTAGTTATCATGAAAGCAAGCAGGAGCCAATTAGATTAGAGTAGCATGGTAATTCATTATTTGCGCGGTAAGAGAAAGTAAGAAAATATATATGAGTAATATTATTACTGCGTTGTAAAATAGATCGGTATTTCAAAGTAATAATAGTACATTTTTAGATTGTGATCAAAGATAATATTTTAAGTAATAAGCAGGTGCGCAAAGGAGTTAGCTCAAAATGTTTTATATTTTTATAACGAATCGTTTAAATAAGTGAAATCAACCAACAAGTAATGATGGAAGTATTCTAAATTAACAATTCAGAGTTATGTAAGTAACAAATTCTTAATTTGTATTTTTTTTTCTTACATTATTGAGAGAAGAAAACACGACATGAGTACGAATGCAAATACATAGATTAATCTTAAGTGTTGGGTGTGTAAATAAAGAAAGTTGTTAGAGATAAAGAGAGGAGGATATATAGGTATTTTTTTTTGTAAATAAGATAGGTTTAATTTGGAAATTTTCCTTTAAATTTTTTTGTTAATTTATCCTAGCTCGGTAATATCGGTAAGACGATGTCATGCAAAGTGTCAAGGCCGCGTGTACTAGTTGTCCTATAGCTAAAACGATCCTTTCTCTTTATTCGTCAGATGGAAAACGAACTACTAGCACGCGCTCTTCTGGACGTTTTGTACCGTTCACTTTTCGCAGAAAAGTACGAGAGGAATAATTCGAAAGTGATTCGATTAAATATCATTTTCTTCGATCAAAAGTGAAAACGTTGTATTTTCGAGTTTTGTGTCAGAGAGAGATCGGTGTATATGAATGAAAAATCTAAAGTTACATTAGTAAGTTAGTGATATGTTTCTAAGGAAAATAGTAGTAACTTAGAATTTGTAGTTTCTCGGTAATATTCACACTCGATAATGTTAAAAATATCTTCTTATCATGTAAATAGAATAAAAATTTGTATTACGTATGCGACTTGAAAAATATCGTTTCGATATGTTGTCATAACAACGAGATATTTTAAAAGTATTAATCCGAGGTTTTTTAGATGGATTTGTGCAACATGTTTCGATCATTTTTAATTAATATTACGAAATTTTTCTTGTTTAGATTGAATACCGATGGCAATAAAGTAACGCGTAAGAACATTTCTTTGTATTTCTCTTTTTCTTTTTGAACTTTAAAGATATATTTCGTTGTGGGTATTATAGTCGTAGAATGTAAACAGGGATAATAAACACGTATGGAAACTATGCGTCAGAATCTCGGCGAGAAATCTATGCTTTCACTGCATTATACCGATGTGTCTGATGTCTTCCTTCGGTATTGTATTTATATAACAGATACAAACTAGATCTAATTCTCGATCGTTTTTCCTTTATGTCGTAATAGTTGAAAATAACGATTATTGCTATCTTTACAACTTCAGCAATTTTTTGTTTAATTCCAGAATAAATATTCCAACATATTTGTTTTTTTCGTAATTGCTCCAAGCAACAAACATTGATTGCATTTTGTTTTTGTAACTTTTATAAGATATTTTATTTACTTTTAGATTATATAAAATAATATTTTGATAAAGTACTGAGCAGCAAAATTTGAAAGATTTATATACGTACACATAATTAATGTATATAGCAAAAAGTGAGCATCATTCGCAGCGAGATGTAATTAGCGTGAATCGTTCATGGAATTGAATGTTTTTTTTTTCTATAGAATTTGCTTACCGGTGTTGCTGATGTTTTTGCTAAAGGCATTGCTGATGTCGCTACTGATAAATCAAGTAGAGGTCTTTTACCTCACGCGGAACGTATAATAAGCGGGAAAGCCGAGCTTGCCTTGTACCGAATTTGACCTCATTTCTAAGCCCCTATTCGAGAATTATAATTCATTTAAATCGATATCCAGGCCAATCTCGTTTTTATCCACTAACTCGAAGTCATCCATATTTGTGTGTATCTCTTTTGGAGTTAATTAGATGCTTATCTTCTGGTCATAATTAAGCCAGTGAGAATAGAAGTTATATACATGTATGCATACATGTATATTATAAATAAATACGTATCGAAAGTAGGTTCATTCTATATTCCAGGTGTTTGTCTCATTAAGTCTGATAATTATTCTAAGATACTATTTGAACTAGTGTAGTAATCTTACTTTTTTTTCATTACGTTTGTTTTATGATATAAATTCACAACTAACGGACACAAGAGCTATTCCCTTACTATTAACGACAATATTTTCAGTTTTAATCGATGTGATATTTCGAAAATGCATGGTAGACTTAAGCAGTATCCGTTAGAATGCATGTTGGTTTCGCATTACATTGGATTTCTGGAGATTCTTGCAATCTTGATTAGGATTTTGTTCGATCAGTTTTCGTAGATAAATTCCAAGTGATTCGAAAGAAAAAAAAAAGAAAAAGAAAGAGAAAGGAGCTGTAAATTTGTTTCATGATTCTACATTTGAAATAATAATTATTAAATCGTTTCTCGAAAATGTTCGAACTATTTTACTCTGTATACATAATATTAATATAATTTATATATTCGAGTTCGTGCGAAATTGTACGGAAAAAGTACGTAAATGGAATGATAAATATGTTTTATTTGCAAGTATGTTTCTAAAATATTAGTATCGAATATATAAATTATTTACCTACATAAAATCTTATCTTAATTTTGTACGACACATAGAATGCGTATACATATATTAGACATACCATTTGAATGACAATTACATAAGTCAATTTATAGCGTGACGGTATAAAAATAATAATTTATCTTTGTGTTCGTGTTTATTACTAGTTTGAAAGAAAGATTTGGCAATGTTTATAAAAACGTTTGATACTCGATAGATAAAGTGGGAAAGGCACAAAAATAGAGAATCTCTTAACTTTTTAGTAACTTTATTAGGAAATGATTAGGATCAAAAGCTGTTAGATCGAAGTCATTTGTTGTCTGATTACTATTTTCTTATTTGTTAATACAAATAGTGAGAAACGATCAAAGTGTTATTCGATTTTATCGCGAAGCGCTTCGTGTGTAAACGCATGCGCAGTTACGGTTAATTCTGGGAAAAGCAACGAGAATTGAATTTGGGTGCTGTCGTTATCGAGAGTGATGGCAGTGAGACATTATGCGCGGGAATACGCGATACGGATAAAAGAGAAGAACCAAGATAGCGCAGACGACAGCGATAATGGAGAATTGGAGGATCATTATCCGTTAATTCGACATACTGAGAAAAATCTTACGATCTTCAATAACGATATTTACAAAGGAATCAACAAAGGATTTCGTTCTTCCTCCAAAAATGTAAGTCAATTTAAATTTTTTATTTATTACTTTAATTTTTTTTTCTTTATTTTTTTTTTTTTAATTATTATTGTTTTTTCTTCAACTTTATATCTACAGAGAGGAGAAAAACAATTTTTCGTGTTTCCTTTTACGACCTGTATATTTGTATCTCTCTCTCTCTCTCTCTCTTTTTTTTTTATTCTTTTTATTTGTATCTCTCTTAGCTATCTTTCTCTTCATTCAATATCGTACACGTACGTTGTACGCGCGTTGCATTGGGTCTTCACGCACGATTTTCACGCTGGAGTTATTTTCTGGTCTTTTTTACGGTTTTTCTTTCTCTATTTTTTTTTTCATTCCTTTTTATTTTTTTATTTTTTGTTGCTGTCTGAAACGAGATCGTCGATTGGTAGAAGGTGATAACCGTTCGTTCGTTTGTTCGTTTGGCCGCCTCTCTGACAATATCGTTGCATACAATAGTGAGTAGAAAGGTTGTAGAGATGTTATTTTGGAGGTTACTCGAAATCTCAACACGGCGGACGGCATTTCAATTTGTCGACGATTGTTGTTATGAGAGAGTAATATTACTTCCTCGGCAAAAATTGCAACATGTTTTCGTTAAAGGAATGAAAGATGAAGTTTATGAAGTTCTAAATTTATGTTACGTATATATATATATATATACTTTTTGAAGAATCAAAGATCTGATGATGATCTTGTGATATGTAAATAATTTTTAATATATTTATTCATTAGAATTTATTGATTGATTTTGAAAATTGTATTGTATTTTGATTTGTTCATATCATTAGATACGCGATTCATCTGAAAAAAGTTGATATCGGACGTTGCATTACGAATTGGTATAAGGGAATGCAGTAAAGTTCTTAATTTTTAATCTAAATTACTGGAAGAGCGACAGATTTGTGGTATCATTTGAATTCTTTGATGTGTGAGCACATAGGAACAAATAAATTCTAGCGGCCATTATTCGTTCGGCATTCGCATTCGGTCACGTAGTCTCCGCAAAATGTACAAAGCAACGGGTATAAATCAGTCTCTACCTACAGAAGTGTTATTCTTCTTCTATTAATGAATATAAAACATTGTGACAAAAATCAATGGACTATATATGGATAAATTTATTGATTTAAAAATAAAATTTTACAGTAATCATAAAAATCGTATAATAATTATTATACGAGTAATGTTTTCAAAAATAAAACGAAATAATATCAATTGTGGATATAAATGAAATTAAATAATAGAAAATGATTATTTTTTGCGTATAAATCATTCGCTTTGAAATTGAAGTTAAAAATATAATATTTGATTATAAAAGATTTGTGATATTTTTTGTTTTAAATTCAATTGGATAATAAATGATTGAATGTTGCTTATCGATCGTAAAATAAAAATAAAATAATATAAATTTGGATTTTTTTAAAGATCCATTTTCTAATGTTTTTTTTTTTAATATTCAGAGAAAGAGAAAGAAGAAGGGAAATTATAAGAATAAGATGTAAGCATAATTCTTCGATTATTGTTATATTATCGATTTGATTTACTTCGTAGTATTGTTATTCGAATGAGAAGCATAAGAACGAATTGCGGTATTCGATATCGGTAGCCTCAAGCAATCGAGATTGACCCGGACGACCTCGTTAACCCTTTACGCGTCTAAAGAGGCTGTTGAAATATCTCGACAATATGTGGCAAGAGGAAATTTGAGTAACTTTGAATCTACGAGGGATACCCCGGCTGTTACTATCTTCCTACTTAAGAAGGACTCCAAATGATAAAGGAGATCGTTCTCGTGAGACGATTCGACTCGGTAGAATTCGAGATTATTAGCACCATTATACGGTTTATATTCCTTGCTTTCAAAGACATCGTTACATTCGTTTTAGATATTGATCTTGACAGAATTAGCGATAAATACGAGTCATCTTGATAATACTTTAGACATTGTTATATAAATACGTTGAAATAATTCATACACGATGTATTAGATTATTTCACAGGATAAGCAATTTTTTTCTCGTTTGTCCCACGAGATAACCTGACATCTCGCGATTCGTTCATTATAATTGCATGCTAGTAACGATAGTTTCTGAAGGAACATTATCATTTTAATTTTACAATGAATGCGGAATGAATCCGTCTGGATTAGACACCGGAAACATTTTTTTATGGCTCCCCAGTAAGCCGTGAAAGTTGGTATAGTACCTATGGAAGTTAAAAACGTAATCTCGAAATTTTAGTTGGAACTCTACCGAAAATGTCATCGTATATGTCGACAAAGTCCTAGATCGAAGTATTGTTACACGAAAGTGTACCGTAGAAATATGCTTTGGTATATCGTTGAGTTAGTAGTTGAATAAAATTGGCCATTCAGATTGCTTTTCAAGATGATGTAGGACATTGATTTTTCAAAAAGAGATATTCGCCCTATTTTTTTCCTGTCGTGATTACTACTTGTATGAATAGCGTTGAAATTTCACGTATCTTCTTACGAACGACACTTTTTACTTTTCCACTCTGACCGGTAAGTAGCTTGCTAAACTTGCGTGGCCAAGAGACGTAAGAGGCTCGTGGGATCTATAAATTCACTCTCTCTCTCTTTCTCTCTCTCGTTKTCGTCTTCGTCGTTTTACAAGTCACATGTCGCTTCCAACTTTGACCATGCTTCTCCTTCTACCATTACGGTCGTCAATCTTTTTAAGTTTTAAAATCATTCTGATCTTTCTCAACTTGTTACTCGTTATTGCTGACAATCCTCGACATTGATACCGAGGTTACTAAATATTTGGATATTATTTTCATTAGTTTATTATTATTATATTATTATTTTTATGAGTTTAGTGATACAATTTTAGCATTTATTATATTTTAAGAATTATTCTTTAGCACTTACAGCGCTGAATAATGATATATCGTTGCAAACACAATAATCGTTGATTTTAAGTAATTATGATTTAAAATATTAGACAAAATAATTTCCAATAGATTAGCACTTGTAGATTTTTATTTTACCATTATTTTATTAAATTCTTATCAATATAAAAATTCATTTTTTTTCGATGATTTTAGTAAATACGTAAACGTGTTTTTAATTATGCTTCGTAATAATATATATTCCTTGTTATTTTTTGCGAATATAATCGTACAAAAGATCTTTCGCCATTTAATTACGTTGAATATAATTTAACTTGTACCATTTAACACTCGGTTTAAGCATATCTCGGAAGGCATGGTAATTTATTAGGAGAAGGGACACGTGTGTGTATTCATCGTACAATCTCTGCCACGATAGTAAAGAAAATAAATGCGATATTTTCCTTTGCGTTTACCCTACCGGGGTAACAGTAACACGAACCAGTCGTTCTTTGTTTCTTATTAACGAATAAATATTGGGCTTGTTTGCGAGCAGAAAAAAAGTAATTTTTCATTCACCCCTATCGTTCCTGAATTTACCTAAAAGCTATGTTTTCTTTCAGCTTTGTTTTTCGCTTTTCAATTATTACAATAGCCAATATATATTTTTCAATAAAGTTTCGAAAAATTAGTTGAACAATAATTTTCATAATAATAATAATAATAATAATAATAATAATAATAATAATAATAATAATAAAATTGATCAAACGCTTTAATTTATATTAATACGAATATTAATATTAAAATATCTTTGCAATAAAACACATTTATTTTGAAATAATTTTGATAATTTTGGGGAAATATTAAATATGATTATTCGGTAGTACCCATATTGCAAAAGCAAACGCGAAGGATCGCATCAAAGTTTCCACTCGCGTCGTCGATGCTCGTTAAGCAAATAGATTGGTCGTTGCAATTAGAATATTCAAGAATGAATAGGGGTTGTACGATGAGAGAGAGAGAGAGAGAGAGAGAGAGAGAGAGAGAGAGAGAGAGAGAGAGAGNTGAGAGAGAGAGAGAGAGAGAGAGAGAGAGAGAGAGAGAGAGAGAGAGAGAGAGAGGGAGAGGAAGAGGAAGAGGTGAAGAGATATTCACTTATTCCAGATTTAACGAGGTTTCATAGCTTGAATTTCCATCATGCACGGTTACGTAAACACGGCAGCTTGCACTTTCGTTGAAATAGAGGCCTCTGGTATGTTTGCACGTGCGGAGTCAGCTTGTAGAATCAACGAAGCATCTCATTAGTGTGAGGTATGGCCTGCAAGGATATGGCCTGAGTTATCCAGTTGGAGAGTAATGTTGCCCTGTCCCTCGTCTTGGCCGCGGAACGTGGAATCTACGATCTTGGAATCGCTCAACGAGAATCGATCCTAATATTTCTCTCTTTCTTTCATATTCTCACTTTTATTACCATCATTTGATTCCCATCGCATTTTTTTTTCTTCATTATTCAATAATTCATTTCCTAGTAATATCGTTGTAAATGATTTTATCTATACAATATATGATATAATTTCATCGAGAAAAGAAAAAGAAAAATTTTTATTCGCACAAATGTTATTTCATATTATAAAATAATTTTTTTTTTTTAGGTCTAGAAACAAGAATATTTATTATATATGTTAAAAAATTAAGTCTTGAAATTATTGATGCAACGTTTTCATTTATCTTACAATGGTATAGGCCATTTCTTTAACGTGAAAGCTAGAACTTACTATATGAGAAATAGTAGAGAAAGATAGAAAGAGATACCTATCGGTAATAATTTATCGCGTTTTAGTATTATTAAGAGTCTTTGTCTTATTTATGTATGAAGCTTTAAGGTATATGCCATCGTGTCGAAGATGGTCCGTTCTCTGTATTGTCTCGACCATCCTAGGAAATTGTTAATATACAAAGAGGGAGGATAATTCAAATTTATGGTACTGAACCAATAACAGTGTTCTGAGTTATTACGTGACTCTATAACAGACAGAGGGGGAGGAAGAGAGAGGGAGGAAGACAAAGATAAAGAGACCAATGCAGAAAATAAGTAATATTACAATAACAGTATACCAATTTGTGTAGATACATGTATCAGTAAAACTAATTAATATTCTTCATTGTCGTTTCAGCAATTTAAATCCTGGGCTTTTTTTACAGAAATTTTATTTCTAACAAATTAATATAATTTTAGATAACTTTTAACAATAGTTTTATTATCTTTGTTATCCTTATTGAATAGTTTCAGATATTATCTGTTATTATCTTTGATAATTATATTTACTACAATAATAATCTTCCTTCGATCATTTGTACATTAAATATTATTATTTTAGGTTTGATATTAATATTATTAATGATAATTATATATTAATTAATATTAAAATAGATTTTTAACGAAGGAATACTCATTGAAGTAGAAAAGATTTGAAATATTTTTTTATTTTGAGCATAATAGCAGCAAATGTAATAATTAATGAAGATGCTTTTTTACCGTACTTTGTTTTTATACCAACTAATGCTAAAACGTATCTAATTGTAAGTGGAAGAAATGTACATGCATGTACATATATTCTTATATAAGTTCAGATACATCCTGGCTGATCTAACGCTCTGCGTAAATGTCTGATATGCGTCAGATTGTTTCCCTTGTAAGCACGTTTGGCTGATCTCTCACGTTTAAGTTTTTGCAAGTACATAGGTATATACGTATATAGTAGATACTTTAGTTTCGAGACTGTACTTAAATCAAATGTCTGATCCATATCCAAGCCGTCCTTCTCTATTGTTGATTGTAACAGACGCAAGTTATTAATCGTACTATGTTCAACTTCGTTACTAGTTTGAAATTACAACGGATCATTTAAAAAAAAAAAAGAAAAAATCATATTCGTTTATTTTTCGTGCATTAATTTTCTATGTAAATTGATTGATGATTTTTCGATCGTGTAACATTCAAAAATCGTAAAATTGTACAAAACAAAAAATAAAATTTGGACGCATGAAAAGGGAAAATCGACAAATTCATGACTTTGCTTATCTGAGTAACACTCTTCATTCGATTCGATTTATTTTGTTGATACGTTTTGTATATAATAGAAGATTTATATAGATAGGACAAATAATCGATTGTAAGCTTAACTTCTTTTACACGATAGTTGACACTATGCCAATTCTCGCGGTACCTATAAACGATACTTGTTATTGTTGCTAGTACCTCGTTTCTATCCCTCTCCCTTTGCTCATAGGAGTGTTCTATAATCCAAGGTATAAATTATTACCAGATTTCGAGTTCAGTGTCCATGGCAATGGTAATGCCAATGTCGACCGAGGTCGCTATCGTATACTCGTATATGCCTAGCTAAACCCTTTGGAAACGATCCAAATGTACATACGAACAGACTACCGAGGATAAACCTTCGATTTTGACGTTGGCCGTGTTGCTTTCGATGATTTTCCCATCAATTGGCATTTCACTTTTAGTGAAATGCGTTCTCTGAAAACCATTTCGATGATAGAAGGATTTGTGAAAGTGTTCCATTTCTGTTTGTTTTGATGATAAAAATATTAACTGATCTCTATCAATAAAATAATTTTTATCTTTAATAGTATTTATTATTATATTTGATAAATTTTATTAGAAATATTTATATGCTGCACTTTTCTTTTTGATTCGTTTAATAAAATAATTCTTATTTTATCGTTTGATAAAATAATTTTATTATCAGATAAATCTTAAAAATATTTGTATATTCTACTTACTTTTTATCACTTTTGATAAAATATTTTTGTTGCCAAGTACACGATTTGAGTAGTAATATGAGTTATGTATTTGATAACTTTATTGTTTTTGGATAGATGATTCTTGTAGTTCTCGTTGAAACATTTTTGGCTTCTTGTTTGAAATCTGTTGTATGAATTACTTCTTAGTTGATAATCCGATTGCTATTGTCGAAATGAATGCACGATCTGCAGTACGAACGCAGGATTATTTAGGAATAAGGAAAGGGAAATGTAGGAGTTTTCTATAAAACTATGTTTGAAAAGTATGATTGTCGGTATGCCTTGTTTTTCTCTGTACGAATATTTAAAATAGATAAACGTGGTCACATTATGAGTAAAGATATACGAAATAAATAGTAAACAACCCTTGTCGGGTTTCGTTTAGGAGATTATCTCTTCAGCTATTGTTGGCTTGGCAAACTCCCGGATATTACCTGCACAATTGTAAAACTCATCTAAGCTTCAAAAAAAAAATATACGTTTTTCTTAGTTCATGGCTTTTTTCGAGCGAAGGTTTATCTGGAAATAAAGTATTATATTCTGTATTTATATAAGAAATTAAGATAAACCCTCCATGAAAACATTTGCTTCGATAGAATTTTTATTCTTAATGTTATCGTACTTACTATTATACATGGTATTGTATTGTAATTGTACACTTTTGTAAAGGAAGGGGGTGGGAGGAGGTGGTTTATCGTAAATACGTACAGTAAGGTTAAGCATTCTATTTGGAACGAGTTATAAATCAAGTTGGATAGATTCATTCTCGTTTGTATATCCTTACGTCATTTCGTACCATACATCGAATGGGATCATCTATCACTGATGTCACTAATAGGTACTTTACTTCATGGTTTTGTTACGTTACTAGCGACGACAAGTAGTATACTATAGAATAACGAAATATGCTATTTATCAATAACGTTATACAGCTTAAGATGGAAACAGTTTCGTATTGTCTCAAGTTGATATAATCATTTCTGCAACGTAAGTTCAGATCGAAAATAAGACTAAGAAAAATACTTTGAAAACTTTTAGAACTATAATATCATCATAGAATATTATTCTTTGAACGAAGGTTTAAGATAAAGTAGTTTTTAACTATAACAAATGCATATAGGTATATATATATATATGTTATATTGTATATTATAACATATATTTTGTGGATATACTCGCACGTGTTATATATATAATAATATTACATTGCTATGCAGTTCACATTTCTTTATCACATTTTTCACGAGTGTCAAGTAGATATCGTCGAGCTTCCTTTCGGAAGTCTTTTACAAAGTCGATAGAAATATTCCCTGTGATTCCCCTTGTGATTTCGATATTCAGGCAGATTAGAGGGGTAAAAGGGGGCGTCGATACGTTGTCGGAGGTATCGTCTGAATCTAAATTTACGGTGATCATCGACTACTCGTCAAGGGATTCCCTTAAGGTTTATTCCCTCTAGGGCCATGACATAAGGCATTGCAAAAGGAACGATCTTCGACTCGAATGGGACTGACTGATTGTGGGACGTTACTTCGAATGTCAAGCTAGACCTAGACCTAGAATATTTTATTTATTTTACGGGATTTGAGATTGGTACGAAAGTGTTCACGATATCTGATAAATATTTGTTTGCTCTTTTTCTTACTCTCTTTGAAGAAAGAGATTTCGGACAGTAAATACTGAATGAAAATAATGTCTTTTCTTTTTTGCCCCCTTTTTTTAAAGACTAGTCAAACGTACTTACTTTCTTGGGTTATTAAATGTTAAAGTAGTAGCTGGGGTGCATTATTCAAAAGTATTTTTTCTTTGAATCCTGTTATCGATTTTGTAACATCAAACGAAGGAAACGTAAGTGAACTTATATAAGAGAATCATTTTTACTTTATTTTACCATTCGTTTGGAAACTTGGGGGAAAAAAAACATTTATTTTATTTTTAACAAATATGTAAGAAAATTTGATATATCCAACGAAAATGATTCTTATTGCCGGGTTTTATCTCTTTTGTTCTCTTTTAATTTGCGAACCAATTATGATCATTAAACAGTAATTTTTTTTCGTTAAAGCGTATTTGGCATTTCATATAGCGCATGAAACAGTTAGAACGATAATACTCATCGTTCATAATGCACAAATTCAATTAAGTTAAGTTGAGGATGGTTGTATTGGAATTTTTTGCCGTTGAGCTCATAGAACGTCTGTCTGTGATTATCAGTATTAATTACATTTTATATTCTAACTCGAGAATCAATTTTTAAAAGGTAATTATCTTGGAAAATTCATTACCTCAAATCTATCGACGTGATCGATAGATCTATCGATTTTCTTCAATATTGTTTCGTTTTAAAGAGTTGTTCAAATTTTCGATCAAATTTGATATATACGTAATAGTTTATGAAGGGTAAGATAATCGGTTTAATTGATTGATTAAAGGGTACTTAAAACGTAGATAGATTTGCGCGAAAGTTATTACGTTGTTAGATATTATTCCTGCTTACGTAAAATCGCATCTTAATGTTTGGAAGAAGACTTTGTAGCTCGCATTATAAACCAGCTTCATCCATCACCCTGTTCTTTACGCTTTGACACACTCCCACATCTCATTATTTTTAATGAGGTACGTTTGTAGAATACCATGACGTCTAAAGAATTCTCTCCCTCTTTCTGATTTTCTTTCTTTCTCTCTTTTTATCCGACAACTCGTACCCCTTGCCTCCATCACCCTTCTCCTTGTTCTTCTTTCCTTCCTTCCTTCTTTCCTAAGGTTTTCTAACATCTCGACCGTACTAAAATTTCTTTCTTTTTTCTTGCACATCGCAAGTCAAAATTAAAATATATATCCAACATTAAATTCGTGCTATATTCTAATACGATATTCTATTGGATCACGTTTCGTTTCCAATAATAATTTTGCAAGCTACGAATAGAAATCAAGATGAAATTGTAGACTGTATTATCGACGTGATCGGTGTCTAACAATCCACCACGAGACTTGTTGTATTTCTCCTTCGAAAAGCAATGAATCCTGTTCAAGAATATTGGAATAATTACTTTGTAGTATTGCAAAGTTTTATACAAAACATTCTTGTTCAGTATTGGAGAGAAAGAGAATATGAAAAGAAAATCAATCGAAATCGTGGAAAAGATAATTAATTTGTTCTCTGTTTCTCTCTTGTATTTTTCTTCTTTCTCGATTATAAAACTTTGATAATAAATTCAAGCATACGATATTACCTTTGAATTTTCTTTGGGGGAAACAAAAAAAAACTCCCCTTCTTATTTAGACATTAGAAAGAGAAAATTTCTGGGAAGAATAATTTATAGAGTAACATTTACTGTGTATAATTTAAATACCGGAATATACCAAAAAGTTTTTGTTTTTTTTCTTCTCCTTTTTTCTTCCTTTTATTTTTTTTTTGTTTCGACTTATCAAAAAAACATTTACAACCCTCGGAAGTCTCGTATATCTTCAGTCAAGGAAAAATAGAGCGAGAGAAAGAGAAGGGAAGAAAGAGAGAAAGAGAAGGGAAGAAAGAGAGAAAGAGAGAAAGAGAGAAAAAACAGGAACAAAGTCGACATAAGGATTCTCAAAAGTTTCCACTATCGTATCGGTCCCTTCCCCTTATAACTAGCATTCTTTACGTACCTATTACACGATCTAACGAAAGTTTTCTCGTAAAACTCACCTCATTTCCTTTGTTTCTAAGATCTAAGCTTATGTTGTGTGATTATATGCACTGATTCTAATACATTTTGTATATGTGTTTATGTATATACTTATCGAACTTTAGGTTAAAGCTGGGCAAGTTAATTCTCAATGAAATTGTAAATTTTCCAATGCAAGTATTGTAATATCACGGAACTTCGTACAATCGAGTTTCACACTGCGAAACGATTGTAAGAGTATTAGTTTTTCTTCGAATTTGTTGTTTATATTATTTGGCAAAAATCTCTCTTTATCAGTTTGCTTTTACAATTTATTTCTCGATTTGTACGTATAAATAAAATAAAATAAATAAATTTTTGGCTTATGGTCTCGAAAGACCAGACCTCGCAACCGGCTACATGCTCAGCGTATAATTGCCTAATGTAAGTTACGTTTTTTGATCGAAAGATCTTCAGGGTAGGGTGATCAGTCCTAACGCCATCCCAAGATCATCGTGGCGATTTGCGAAACAAGCCTTACCGGTAAAAACACGGGGTGCAAAAATGCTCTCAAGCCACGACGGAGCAGGCATTGCTTTCTCGTTCGATGTTGGAGAGCGGGACTCGAAGCCCGCGACTCCGGGTGGGAGTCGAGTGCTCTGCCGACTGAGCTATGCCATGCTCCGATTTGTACGTATTCTATACTTTTTGTTTTTTAATCTGATTGCTCTTCATTTTTATCGTATAATTTTTATTTTAATATTTACGATTAGATTTCTTTTTTTTATTATGAGTTTATTGTCGCATCAACAACTAGGTTATTAGCGACATGATACATTAGTTACAGTATATTTTACATTAATTATTATGTATATTTACATTAATTATATTACAATTAATATTACGCTAATATTATATGTGTTCATACATCTTGATTGCTTTAAGGAAATTAATAACATTTTTATGATGCTCGGTGAGGGTGTGAGCCGTCTTTAAATCGCAAGGAATTTGATATTTTATTCGTGCGTTTATGTAATTGGGGCAGTCTACTAAAAGGTGTTTAACGCTTATGGTTTCGTTACATGTTTACCAATTTTGTTTCAAATAAATAGCTATGGGTGTATTTAGTATGTCCTATTTTTAGTCTGTTTATAACGGTACAATCTTTCCTGCATAAGTTAGGCGGTTTATTTTCCTTTTCATAGAATGTGTCCATAATTGGACGAAGTTTTTCAGGGACTGAATTGGACCACAGTTCTTCCCAATAAGTTTTGATTATTCGAGAATAAGATTTCTTTAAGTCAGTATGTGTGGGAGGTAATGAATTTTCGATTCCTTGTAAGTTAGTAGCTTCCTTGACCGCCTTATCTGCCTTTTCGTTTCCAGGGATACCTTGATGTGCTGGTAGCCAGATCATTAATATTTTTTTTTAAAAGCTTTGTTAAGCTTTGAATTGATTATAGTGAATTTATCTATTATATTTGATATCATTTTCTAACTTTTTGTTTTCAATGGCTGATAGTACACTCATTGAATCACTAAAAATGGCAAATTTTGTGTTGTTCGACCTTCAATGTGCTTTAGTGCAGAATAGATGGCGTAGGCTTCTCCGGTAAAAATACTAGTATAGTTGTGTATTTCACTCCTAGGAGACGGTGTTAGGAGGATCGATTGTATATTTTGTTAACTTAAGTTTTTTCTAATTCTAATTTTTATGATTATTCTTATTCAGAATTTTTACTAATTCTGTTTTTTATGCTTCTTTCAGTAAGTAAGGGATAGATGGTATGCATCATTTGAGGTAATCCTTCGATGTTGTCCGTAAATTCTATCGCGTTTTCGTAGGGGAAACGTGAGCCAAGTGATTTTTCGAGGAATCCTTTGAATTGTTTATAATTGTGTCTTTGGCCGGTTCTAGAAATTCATCAATTGTTTTAATTTTGTCAGTAGCGGAGGGATTTATTTTCCTGCGTTTATTTGTTCTATTTTTACCGTTTTGTATGGAGGTTTCTATATCAGTGGATTCGTAGTCTTCATCAGAATAGTCGGAATTTGGGTTGAAGGGGTTTATTACGTTAATGGTTGGTTCTTGTCTTTGTGTAGAGTTAGAGGATATAGATAGTGGTCTTTTAGTTTTAATAGGGGAAATAAAATGATTGTTTACTTCAATATTTTCCGTTAATTTAGTATAGGTGATATTGGCCTCATCGTTTACATTTATGTTATGAGTGTTGGTATGATGTTAGTTGTGAGTGATGTATTGTTGATGTTATTGTTTGGACAGACTTTAGCTATATGACCTTCTTTACGACATAAGAAGCAGGTTGTCGATTCTGGTGAAAGATAGATCCAATATTTAGTCTCTTCGTATTCTATTCCCATTGCTTCAGGTAGAGAGGGGAGGGATTCAGGTTTTATATTTTGACCCCGAAAACTAAGAATATGCGTAAGTTCTGGTTCCGAAAAACCAGCTCTCAGGAAGGATATATTTGAGGTAGGAGTAATACCTTTCATTATTAAGGCTTCTTTGATGACATCGTGAGGGATTATAGGGCAGACGTTCGATATTATGATTCTGATACTAGGAATTATTAACGGTCTAACATTTACATCGTGTTCACCTATACGTATTTTCTCATGTTTACAAATACGTCTACTATTTTTTTACTTGAGAAGTATACACATACTCTATTGTTGGAGATTCTAGAAATGAAGCGTATGTCCTGAGGTTTAGTTAGCTTACTTATTTCGCTTATATAATCTTTAATAGGGATTCCTTCTCTAGCTTCGATTACGACCGCTTGATCTTTCTTAGGGAATGTGAAGTTTGCAGCTGCATTTGCGTATGATCGGTTAGTTTTAATGCCTAGGTTTTGAGTTACATTTTCGCTAGTTGTAGCCTCTGTATGCAACCTCCTGTACTCAGAAGACTGCATCTCTTCGAGATTACTACTTAGCACTGTGTCCAATCTGCTGATTTCCTACGTTAATCTATAGTTTACACTCGATATCTTATGAACTTATCCACTATGTTGTTGAGGCACTCGTGGTATACAAATACGTAACGTTCGCATGGTATGTCTGTACTCGACGGATGTCAACACGGAACCCTAGATTTCTTATATATATCCATTTAAATATATAATTAAGTTTTTTTTGTACATACTCAAATTAGTTAGTTCTCTTGGATAGTTTTGTTTCTGGTGTATTTTTCTAAGTAATAAGTTATAACACATATATCAACATGTTTTGTAATTGGAGTTGATGTTTTTTTTTAACAAGGGCAGTACGGTACATAAAGTTTGAATTATATAACGAAAAAAGTTTTTTCTTAGCAAAAAACTTTATAAATACGAATAAGAGAACATTTTATATGATTATAATATTTCTTCTAAATATTTCCATATTTTATATAAATATATTTATATTTATTTATGATTATCGCATCAAATTATTGATTTATATAGATTATATTTTTAATTGAATATTTAAATCACTAAGCAATGAAAATAATGATGTAAAATGAAATGTTAAGAGATAGATAAATTCATATCATATGAATTTGTACAGTATTATCATATCTTAGGATAATAAAATTTCTATTCTCATCCAATTAGTCGGAATGGTCTTATCCGAAATTTGCACTGTAAATTGCTAGAGGAAGTTCAGAACCAAATCGTTAGACGTCTTCCACATTCGTTAGTTAACAGTTGAAATATTTTTAAAATATTGTAATTGAATTTATATGAATTTAATATGGGATGGAAATGATATAAAAAAAAAATATTATTAAGAGTAAAATAATTTCATATGCATAGGAATTCCATACAATATTATTATATCTTTATATAATAGAATATCTGATTTCATGAAAATTGTTTAAAATCACCTTATTCGTAATTTGCACCGTGAATCCCTTAAATAATTGAACAACTCAATCATAGACGTCTTCCTCGTTCGTTAATTCACGGTTTTAAAATTAATATATTGTTCAATTTGAAAGGAGCTAGGGGAATCCCAATTACTTAAGTGGGTCTCGTAAGTGGCAGACATATAGAAAGGAAAGTGAGGTGGAGAAAAATTGATAAGAGAGGTGGTAGACAGTAAGAAGATGAGTACATCAAAAGAAAGAAGGAACTAGATTCCTGACCGAAGCAAAATTTCACGTTTTCGCAGCTACCTCTTCCCTTTTTTCGTTCTCTCCCACGTTTCTTTACACGCTTTAGAGTCAGCGATTTTACGAGACTAAGGGTAGATTGGTGCGATATTGCGAGAACACTTTTATGATGTCTCTATCTCTTTCTGTCTTTTTCTTATCTTTTCTCTGTTTTTTTTTCAAGATTATTTATTTTAATAACGTCATAAATCGTTTTTAATGATAATATGATATTAAGAGTAATCAAGATTCATCATTTTTTTTTTCTTCTTTTCCATTTCATACAAATTTAGGATAATTATTTTTTGTTTTGTTTTAAAAAAACTGTCTTATTCTCTTTGGATTAAATAATAAAAGATTAATCGCACGACCTTGATCTTTTTCCTTCGCTTTTCTCTTTATCTTTTTTTTTCTTTCCTTTGTCTATTCTATAATCCATACAACTTCAGTCAGAAAATTCAATTTGTATTTAAATTCACACCTTTTTAGTTTGAAAGACGTCTACGATTTTTGAATCCTTTATCTGTACGCGTTTATAAATACGTTATTCAGGAAGAAAGTTAATTTTCATTTTATACCATTAAATATAAAACGTTAAGTTTCAGTAAGCATTTACAATCTGGATATATTGCAGTACTCTCAAGGATAGAATAAATCTTCCCTCATGCATAAACAGTTTTCATTGACTCAACAGACATTCAGAGATAGCGGGGGTTTATTAAATATTTTTGGAAGTAAGTATATGAAATGCGTGAATAATATTTTCTATACGATTGACTAAAGTAAATTGTGTCTTATTGTTCATTTACATTTCTCTTCTAATCTCAAAGTTATTCAATAATTAATAAAGTATCAATTATACTCTGTTTTATTTTAAATAAAATATTGGATTATAGGAAACCGTATACGCTGTGTTCGGATAATAGAACGTTCCAATTTATTGTAGGAGGATGTTGGAATATTAAATTGTCAGATATTTTTTTATTGTTAATACTCTTATTATACTTATTTCATAGTTGGTTTATCTTCGTAAATAGATGATTTATGTGCGAGTTTATGGTTTTTTTTCTTTTTAAAGAAAATAACAGTCCAATGATAAACGCTGAATTTTCTTTTCAAGCTCGCGGATGATAAGCGTGTCAGCCGGTCGTACTTTTTGAAAGACGTACGTACACATCTGCCTGCGTGTGCACTGCTATACTTCGATATTCTCAGCACGAACAAGAGCTTATTGCGCACAATTTTATACGAAAGCGTAGAAAACGTGGGAAGCAGACCTTATGGCAGGACCGCTTTTCGTAATTCACATTCCTCTTCTTGAAGGTTACTTCAAACTCTCCTTCTCCTTCTTCACCTCTCTCTCTCTCTCTCTTTCTCGTGAACTGATGTTCTGTTTACATTGAAAGATTTTTTCTTATAAGAATAGGTACATCAACAGCACGTGTAGCTTCCAAATTTACCTCGAAGGATTCCATCCTTTTCCTTTCTGGAGATCTCGAACGTTTTACTTTTTTTCCTTCGTTATTTCCTCGAGAGAAATATCCTACTTCGGAAAAAAATGTATTCACTATTTTTCTGATGTTTTAATATCGGTTTTTAAGACGTTTTACATCGGTAAGTTACGTTGAGAAGAGTCAAGTAACAACGTAAAATAATGACGTTGTTTGCATTACTATTATTATGAAAGGAAAAGTTACAGAGAAATGTTTTTTTAAACGTGATTATGTAACATAAGTAGAATGATTAATATTTTTAATTAGTTTTTTTCTTTATATTTTTTTTTATTCGATTCTGTTCGCATTGTTGGAAGAAATATTTAGAAAGTTTATTGTTATTTGCCTAGGTAACATCCTACTTTAAAAAGGTAGACAAGACATTAGATATTCCACGTAAGCATTTTATTTAATGAGTGTTGCAAGTTCTCGCTTGCTTTTCACTCACTCTTTCTTTCTGTTTCTTTGTATCGTTCTTTTCATCCGTTTACTCTTCAAACAAACTTGACTTTTCGTTTGGTATTAGTATACGACGAGAAAGATGTTATTGATCTAAGGGGTAATCTTAGTCACTAGCTTTTAAAAAGATATAATGAAAAATGTTAGCATTCGAATAATAATTTATTTACTCTTTGTACTACAATATATGTATATCTGTGAAATTTTAAAAGTATCTTATGTCTTATGTCTATGTATCTTATGTATTCCAACAGTCTTTTTTTACATTTTTTTAAATAAAATATTTGGCTAGGGAAAAAATTTTGTCGTATTTTTTTTTTGATAGATTGTTTTAAAATCGTATAACTCTGGAAATATTAATCGAATTTTGGTAATACTTGTGTATATTTGAAAAGCGGCATTCCATAAAGTAATAAAAAAAAATTTGTGATATTTGTTTATACAATCAAAAGTTATTGCATTTTGAAAATGATTAAAAAAACAAAGAATTCGATACGTTTCGAAAGTTTATTACATAAAAAATATGAATGCGACATTAGATCATAGAGATACTCTTAAGATACTAAACAATAGTGATTTTATGAGCATGATATAGTACGTGGATCAGTATGCGTGGCTAAAAGCTGATTCAAGCGTTTCCAATCTGAAAATTTTGATTTGAAAGAGTCATCTAATTCTGATTAACCAATCATTGGAAAAACTGTTGAAATCAAGTTTTCCAATGACGGGATTATGATTTTATTTCAAAAATGACATAAGGTGGTCGAACAAAAATGACATATATTTTAATTTAATTAAACTATACACATTTTAAAAAATACAGAAAAAAATTTTAGTGCAAAAATGTTATTTTTGCATTAAAAAAGGAAGAATGCTTTTACTTTAACTTATTATTTTGGAAAATATTTATATTTATAATTAATATAATAATTTGTTTTAGTATTTTTATCGAAATATTTTGACAAATTATAACATAACAAAGAGACAAGTATAAGTACGTGAATAAAACAAAAACGAAGAAAGAATAATCGTTGAAATTGTACTCTCCTCTATGACAGTCACATAGATTATCGGATATAATTCCAATATGACAGGTGAGAATTCCATCACGGGAACATTAAGTGTCCACTCCATCGTGATTCCGGTTTTTATTGTACATTGAATCGTCGACGTTCGATTATTCTCATCGGCATATTTAATAATTCAACTTCCACATGTCCAGTTCTTGTCAAATGCATTCGCTTCAGGACAACCAAAGATCGGTCGGCTCATTAAAACTGGTAAAACTGACGACATAGATCGGTTGAAATCATTATCTGTTGTATACAGAACAAAAGACTAATATAAAATTTCTTCGATACAACGAAGCGTTAAATTTATTATTTTTTATTTTGATTTGAAGTAATTGGGAGATATAAACATATATTTGGCCGTAATTCTTTTGTGTATGAAAGTGGTCTAACATAAGTCATATAAGGATTACATTTGAACATTAAATGAATTCTATATAATATTGAAATAACAAACACTATCTAACGGGTTCATTATTGAAAATATCTTGAAAATTACATTGAATTAATTTACTTTAAAATAATGTGGTGTAAAATAACTGATAAACTCATTTTTTTTTTAATTTTGATTTAAACCACTTTCATAATTATGGGCACATATATTTATTAATAATAATCCTTCTCCAATTAAACGATTATCAATAAAATTCTTTTATTTTAATTATATTATTTTCTATGTTTTTCGTTGTTATTATATTTAATCGAATTGAATATGAATGAAATACGAATTGTGAAAAATAACAATGAAATAAATAAAATATGAAAACAATATAATCAGTCGAGAGGTAAAAAGTTAAATTACGTGAATAATTGAAATTGGTTAATTAAAACGAATTATTTTTTCTGTTGCATTGAAATTAATATATATTTCTGAGTGAAGTCGATAAATCATGAATGGGCAATTGGTGATGGCTTGCGACTATTCTATTTGCTTGCTCCCGATAAAGTGAAAAAAAAAACAAATTTTATTATTTGACATTGTTATGCTTCGTAAGATTTATAATTTTTATTTTAAAATATGAATTAATAGTGAATTTAATAAGCAAGGAGACACGTGTTAATTAATAAATTTAATTCGCTGGAGAAATTATTAAATTGTGAAATATAAGTAGAACGTTGAATAAAGTTCATTGTAATATATTTTTTCAACTAAACGTTTTCTTAATTGTATTTATGAACTTCAGTTAGTATTCTTTCAGTAATTCGCTTTTTACGCTTTGTGAATTTACCTGCGAGAATAATAATATCTTTAATCACGATTCTTTTTGCGCGTCTTTGTTAAAATATTCAATTAAAAATTTTTTCATTCTCAAGAGAACACTAATTCTTTGAGATAAATATGAGAGTCTTGTTCTATAAGAATTATAAATAAATTAAAGTATTATTTCCAAGGTTCATTAATTTTTAAACACAGAATCATACAAAATGGATTTTCTTTTTCGAATATTACTCAATGTGAATACTTGTGAGATATTTTTAAGTAGATAGATCAACATAGTATATGCCATACACATACATTTATACAAATGTATCAAAGCGTAGTGTAAATATCGTTGGCGAATTTTGTTTGCGAATCGTCTGCTAATAAACGCTCGGTGTATGGTTACCATAGGATCTTCTCATATCAGACATTCCCCTTTAATATTGTACGCGTTCTGAATGTGCGAGGCATGAATACAAACGTCCATTTTCGAGACATTATCCGGAGCATTAAGAATAGGCAATGAAGGGTTAAAAAAAAAAAAAAAGAAAGAAAGGAAAATAAAGAAGAAAAAAAAAGAAGGAAAAATTTCATTCTTGAAGTACGATGAAATGCGAGAAGGAAGAGTAAACACAGAAGTAAGATAAAATCGTGAAAGAATCATATTTTCTAGCAAATATCTAACGAAATATTTTTCTTAGCTTTAATTTTGTTATTTTATTTTATTTATTTACTTTTTACAAATTTTACGAAAAAAGGAGTAACATCTCCCAAACTCTAAAACATTTTCTTCTTATACGTGTAGTCACGGTGTAAACTGATAAAAGATGTTAATAAGGTTGAAACGGAACCCTCTTCGAACGTCTCGTAGCAACACAGCGGTCTCATCGGTGCTGTAAGGGGATGAAGAAAACGAGGTGGGGCGCGCGAATAGCAATCTAGGAGGCGTGCTAGGTGGTAATTCACCGTCCTGAGGGCAAAGTCAAGAATTTCACCTTGTACGGACGCTAAGCTTCTGCTGTTGCTACTATGCTATCGCTACCTTGGCCATTGCTGCTGCTGCTACTGTTGCTGCCACCATTGCCGTTGCTACTTTGCCTTCCCTTTTGACGACGACCTTTTCCCTCGGGCTGTTTGGCTCATTTGCCGCCCGACTTGTGCGCGAGAACCTTTTGACGTATCCTTGCTTGCGCCTTACGACTCTTTTCCACGTCGCCATGCTCGTTTATTGACTCTACCTTCTCTCTCTTTTTCTTCTTCTTCTTCTATATTCTCGTTTTACTTCACTTTCCACCTCTTGCTTTTTGTCTCGTTTTAATCTAGTTTTACTTGGCAAACGTCTCTATTGCGTTTAGATAAGAATATCTAGACTCGATAATACGTAAGAATTAAGAGCAATTTACAGAATACCGAGTCATTCTATTTCGTACAATGCCTTCACATGCTAAACTCATTCTGAATTTTTCAGTACTTTTCTACGTATAAGACGCAGTTACGTTTCTACTATATTATATAGTTATTACTACCATTTGTTTCGTGTAAGTATGAAACAATCTTGATGAAAATTTGCACTGAGTTTTGTAATTTTTAGCTCTCCTCTACGTAGTAGGAACTGTACAATTTTATTAAATAAATAAATAATACTTCTATTTATTTCGTCTAAAAAATACCAAATCTTGACGCAATTCTTCATATTCTATTTCTTTAACAATTTTATCTTCTTCTTTCTTTATTTTTGTTTTATTTGATTCATATTTAATATTGTGTAAGTTATAATAGTTTGAAAGTTTTTTTTTATTTACAAGATTTTCAAAGTTTAAAACGAAGTTATGGAATATATTCAAATAACTTGTAAACAACGATAAGATTAAAGTGAAAATCAGTGAATTACACTTTTCTACTTCATGGAGTATTATTTTTTTTTTTTATGTTACAATTAAATTCAGCTTTTTACAAGATATTCCAAAGAAGGAAAGAGCTGAAAAGTTAAGATTTGTCAAACTTCAAAGGTGTCGGATACCTTTTAAATTTTTTTCACCGTTATAAAGGGACGGTTCCCATGGAAACCTTTCGCGATAATGCGATCTTACCGTGGCTATTACTTACTGTCTTTTACTTTTTTATTACCCATTATTTTCTTTTTATACTTCGGCCTCGGATTACGAGAAGTTTATGTCTCGGTGGAAAGAGAAGAAAAAAAAAGAATAGGATTAAGAATATGTTCTTTTTCTTTTGTTAAAGAGAAAACTTTTAAATGAAATAAGTTATTAATCGATTTGAAACAAATTTTTGGTATCAATATAAATGAACAAAATAATAAATATTTTTCTCTCTATAAATATAGAACGGGTTCGTCCATTTGGAAAGATTCACTCGCATCAGGAAAATATTGACTAGGATATTTGCTTTTACTTTTGTATACCGAATTTGAATGGAAATCGGTTTTGGAAACGACGAATGAAAACATTGATTTTAATATGTAAAGTAATCTTGTGACAGAGATTAAATTGTTAATAAATATAGAAATGTAACTTGTATATAAATATTACGTGGTAATAAAAGAAAAACAAATTTTTTATTGTTCTTCCAAAAAATAGAGATAAAAAAAAGGAAACAAATATAATTAGAATATTTGGAAATGTAATCATAAATTACTTTGATACAATTTACCGAGGCGTTACTTTTAAGGAAAACGAAAAAAGAAAATAGGAAAGTTTCTTTATTTTCAAATAACTAACTTGATACATTGTCCAACTTTAGATTATTTCAATGGTAATCAATAAGTTCAATGTTCAGAAAATTTCGAATCGTGACAACGATTTGTCTTCGACTGCGAGACGCGAATCGTAGATTTTCTTGGTCTGTTCTTTCTCTTCGACAACGAATTTCGTACAAGACACAAGGTACCTTGAAATCAAGGAGGAACAAAGTTTCCGTGCTTTAGTAGGACTTTCATTGAATAACTTATTCAATGAAAGCTTGGAAGCACGTCTTACTTCACGTTAGTATAGTGTCCCCTATAGAAATTCTCGAAGCTTTTGTATTCTCGAAATAAATCTAAATGACGACATGTGAACTGTAATTAGAATTCGGCTATGTACCTACAAAATATATATGTATATTTTGCTTCGTTCATTTTATATATTATATACGTATAATAGTACTTAATACGTTTAATGTCGAATCGATTTTATTTGGATTGATATATATCGCACAACATTTTTGTTTCTAAGAATTAATTAACATTTTATATTACGTACACTTTACTTTTATAACAAAAAATTTATTTATTTTGGCAATTTAAAACACTTATTGATTAATCCAAGAATCTTCAAGTTTATCAGCGATAATTTATAACGAATATAAAACAATATTTAATAACTTTTAGATTTATTTGTATTGTTCGTAAAATTGGACGATACATCAAAATAATTCCTTATATCAAACCGATAAAATTTATCGTAGTTGATAAATAATCAAAAGGTTGATTTAAAGAAATTTGTCGTTTTTTCTTCTTTTTTTATTTTTTCTCTCTAATTCCTGCAGCAATCGTCGTGAGAAGAAAACATTTCCGCTTCCTTTCGTCTTCTTTCCCTTCGGTCCATCAATCGTCTTTTTCGCTAGCCACGTTATATCTTCCAACGGATCGTTGATGGGGTTAAGAGGGGAGGGGATGAGATTCGTTCGTAATCACAAGTTCAATTCAGCTCGTAACTTCCCTTCGCGGAGTGTAATTTCCAAGCCCTTAAACGTTTCCCTATCTCTTTCTCTCTTTCTCTCTTTCTCTCTCTATCTTTATTTTTTTTGCTCTTCATAAGCTCTTTTCCTTTACTTTGCCTCTTTTTCTAATTCTTTGGCTTATTCGTCCCCTTTTCTCAACCTTCGCTCTTACCCTCGGTCTTTCTTCCTTTTTCTTTAAACGATTTCAAATTACGTTAACGCATACCCGCGACTCCGACTGATGAATACCCAAGATTTTAAGGCAGTACGCGTAATCCTCAAGATTGCGTTTCAATTTATCCGTAATAATAGTTCGCTCATGGAGTGAGTGCTTCCTTGTCAACTTTGGGAGGAATTTGTAAGACTGTTAAGAGTCAACGAGTCAGATTTTAATTCTTTTTTCAACAATGATGTCTTCAAATTTTATTTGACTTTATGAATTTTCTCTAGCTTGAAAATTGTTTATTTTTTGTTCTTAAATGAAATTTCTTAAGAGCGACAGTAACGATAAAATTTTATAAAATGCTACAAAAAAAGAGAAATAGAGAGTGAGATAGAACTCACAGTCTATTGGTAAGTTCAATGAAATTATAATAATATGGTAGTTTAATTGTTATGAGTGAGTTTGTATCTATGAGATAAATATATCGGTCGATAGTTATGGGTAGATTACTGTTTATGGAAGAATGATTAGGGATGTAATGTACCTTGAGAGTGTTCGATAAATCGTAAATGATTGTTTATTAATCGAAGAAACTATACTTAGTATAAAAATACGGAATATAGGTTGAATGCATCGTATTCCTCGAAATCCCCCGTTAGACTGATTCCGTTGTTTTCTATGAAAGTTCTTTTATTCAGTGTAGTTTATATGACTTTTCGAAAGTTGTATATGTATAATGTACGAAATACTTGTAATGAATATAATTTTCTTTTACGGAAAGTTATAAACAATATTGAATAAAAGTACTTTCATAGAAGACAACGTGCCAGTCTAAAGGTGAATTTCGAGGAAGATAGTGATCCGAACATATATACTGTGCTTTTAAACATCGATACACATTTCTTTCGATAATTTATTAATTATTTATGGTATATCGAGCATTGTAATGTACTCTATTAATATTTTTGATTGTTTAAACTAAAATACATTTGTTTTAACGTTTTTAATTAACGATGACGTTGAATTGAAAAATTGTCATCCAACAAAATAGCCACATTATAGAGAAGTTAGAATAAGAAGCCACGGTATATTCTTTTATTATTTTTTTTTAAATGTTATTTGGAAAATTATCATCATTTATTTTCTGTTTAATTACGTCGTTCTGTCGTATGTTTCGAGGAAAAAAACGTATATTTTAGATTGATTACTCGTTAAAGGAAACGAGTATGACGATCTTGCGTGCAGAATAGTATAATCAAATGGTATTTTTTATGACGAGGTCGTTAAGATTTCGTAATCCACTCGCCGGTAATATTTAATTGTACTTCTTTTAATGATAATAATCGTGCCTACGAAAACGTTATGATTTTCTATTTTTTATTATTATTGTTTTTAATGTAATAACTATTATTATTTGTATTACCTGTAGTCATAAGTAGTTGCATTTGAAATATATTAATAAAAATAAAATAATTCGATTATTTTTATTCGTTTAAAGGAAAGATTTTAAAACAGAAAATGTCTCGAATAAAATTGTTTATCTTTTACATTTTGTTTCCGCGTTCTTTTTTACATTTTTATTATAGAAAATATTTCAGTAGTTCTAGATCCCTTTGGTTTTAAAGATTCAACGATATCCTCTTGCTGCTAGGTTTCTTTAACGAAGTCCTTCGCACTCTCGACACGGTCTTTCTTACTTCGGTGAATCATCACGTTCTGTTTGCCAAAATATTATATACCCCTTTCCGTTCCCTCTTTCCGTATCTTCTTGGTGAAATCTAGTGAGAAAAGAAGATACGTTCTTTCTTTATCGTTAACATATATATATATATATATATATATGTGTATGTGTATGTTATGTACTTTGTATATATGTACTTACATGTTACATGTATACATATTCTTGGTATTCGTAGCTTATCGATAAACTTTCGGCCAAATGAATGTCTACAAATTCACGACTTTTTTCCTACGATATCATAATTTATTATACTTATAATACCTTGATGGGTCAGATTTACAAACACTTGTTGTCACCACTTTTCGTCGGAGGTATATATAGATTTATTTTCCTGTAATTAATTTTATTCATTTCAAAAAAATATGAAAAATATGTTAGAAAATATAATAATAAAAACCAGATATATCTTTAGTCTCGTGATATTTTTTTATAATGAAAAATTATTATTTATAAAATATTGAATAAAAATTGTTCTCCGACACTTGTACTTTTTTTTTTTAAATCTCCTTAAAATCTGGGGGTAAATTTGCGTTAACTTTAAAAAGGATTATTCGGTTTTATAGAGTGTTAAAATATTAAAAAGAAATTCGTTATATACATACTTATATATATATAATATTAAGATTAAGTACAGTAGTTCATTTGAAACATAAAGTATGCATCTTTTGAAGAAATCTTATTACAAATCTCGACGAGATACGAATACACGAGTCATTATCAACGAAGGAAGAGAGGAACTGGGAGTAAGAGGGGATTGGGGAGGAAGAGGATGAGGAATCGAAATGAAAGGAGGATGAGGAGGAAAGGGAAGGAGTTGACTCTGAAAAGCCCCACGGGCACTTTATCGTGGCGTCTTACTGCCGTTTACATAACATATATACGTTGTCTCTCTCTTCTTACGTTGATAAGTTTCATAAACACACAATCTTCTACTCGATAAAATGAAGTAAAGGTGCTATTCCTAGCGATTTTTAACCAAATTATTTGATATACGTTATACCTAACATTGGAAAATTTAAGCGCATGCGCGAATATTTTGATTCGACCCTGTGTTCTACATTACCATGTTATTGAGCAATGTCGCAGAGGAGTTTACATACACACACACACACAGAGATACATTTGATTGATATGCGTCACTTCGATCAAAATGTAGCATGCATTATATAGTATATATGTATATATGTAATACATATATATCGAGTTACTTCCCTTCAAATTTGTTCACTTTTCTATAACTATGCAAAATTCTTCTTCGTATTTGAGAAAGAATACAAAATACATACATTATTTTTATTTAGATATTTATATTCAAAAACCTTTATATTAATTCTATTATATCTTATAAATATCTTACGAATAAACGTGAATATTATTAGAACAAGATCTATTAAATAATGTAATTAAATTAATTGAGAATTTAGGAAATTCGTATTACGGAAATACGATTAGATCATATCAATAATTACACGTTAGAATAATACGAGGAAGATATTGGCTAATGAAAGATAAATGGTTGGAAATTACTGTGTTGGATCATCGTAAATGGAGTATTTTTGAGGGTCAGTCTGGTCCTAAGAGATTCTCGAATCTCTGATCGACTGTGAACGTTTGTTTAGGGGAATCCTTCTATATTGCTGCTTCACGAGATGTTACGATCTTTCTATCTCTATCTCACTCGCATCAGTCTATTTCAGTTTTCTCTCTTATTCGTCGTTCCTGCTTCATCTTAGGTTAGAGATGGTCTCAGAATTGTTTCCTCGTCCTTGTTTCCTCTACTCGAGCGGCCAACCAAGCGGTCGACGTGTAAGGCTTCGTCGTTGAGGTACATTCAACAGGTATCTACACGACCGATGAGCTTGTGCCACCCCCTCCAACCCACTCCCTACCTTTCTCATAGCCTTTCTCTTTCTCTCTCTCTCACTTTTACATTTTCTTTCTTCGTTCAACCCTCTCTGTTCGGATTCTATAGCATACTACTCCCCACTCAAACAGACCATCAGTGATCCGCGTTTTCGGTCCAAGGACGCTTGCGTCGGCAAGGTAGACATCGCTCTTTCGAGTTGAACTAGCCGTCGACGGCAGTACACCGTCGACCGTCGAAGGTGTTCGGTCTACTTGTCGATGGTATTCCCGGTTCAATAATTTTGTTTTTCTCATCCTAACTGTTTATCCGAAATAAGAACTTTTGTTGTTTTTCTTTTTTCTTCTTCTTCAAATAGTGCATTTGAGAAAAATAGGAAAAGTCTCTTTGTTGGTGCGTTTTCACGAATATATTTGTTATATTCGGCTTAATAGTTTTTTTTTTGTTTTTCTTCTACTTCGATAGAGTCAGTGGTGAGAGAGAAGGAAGAACGTTGTTTCAATAAGGTGAGAGAAAGAGATACATAGATAGATAGATAGATAGATAGATAGAGAGAGAGAGAGAGAGAGAGAGAGAGAGAGAGAGAATTTGAAAGAAATTGAGAGAAAGATAAACATATGAAAACAATGATAAGAAAGATATTAAAACTAAGTTGCTTCGGTTCCTGCTGATCGAATCCTTAAATTATTTGCTGTATCCTTCGAGGAGTTGAATTCAATCTCCGAGTGAGCTATTGGGTAAGGGGAAAACATAACTTCCTTCTCGATTCATTTTTTTCTTCTTCTTTTATAAGGCCTCACAATCCAATTGGCTTGGATTGAATTTAGCTTGTAATAAATCTCGTAGTACTTTCGATATAAATGTGTTAAAAAGCAGGAAACTAACGAACGAACGAACGAACGAATCTTTTTTTTCTTCTTGGATTTTTTTTTTGTTAGAATAAAAGTTGTCTCGATGAAAAAGAAAGTTCAAGTTGTTCGTGTTACGTATTTATCTATGTAAAAAAAAAAAAGTAATCGTATTTTTCTATTAGTTTTTTATTTTATAACAATTTCTTTCGTACGATTTTTTAACAGTTAAGCGAATTTTCAAGGAAATTGGCTCGTTAAAATAGAACCAATGAATTTTGTTGCCGAACTTTGATCGACTAATGCACTGATCTCAGTGAAATGTAAACTCGGTGTATCACTTTGTTTGCGTTCGTTAAGTGTGTGCGGTGAATTTTGATTTAGTCTATGCGTCGGTATCGACTCTCTTGATTGGCTTCTTTGTCGAACCAATGTACTCCCGCGCTTTTGTCGAGCAAAATTGACATTGAGAGAGAGAGAGAGAGAGAGAGAGAGGTAGATAGATAGATGATAGAGAGAGAGAGAGAAAGAAAGAAAAGTAAATCGTTGATACAGAATGGTAACGCGTTATGCAATTAAATAACGTTCGTCTAATGCTTTGGATATCATATTTTTTTTTTAAGGTTTTCCATGCAAGCAAATTTACGAATATTCTTTATACGTAACGAAATTTATGTCATTTCATTTTCCTACGATAAAAAAATGTAAGGAAAAACTAACAAGCAAGACAATTGAAAAAATTAATTCAAATATATATCTCACGAATTGTATAAAATGAATCATTTTTAATTAGAAACCTTTTATTTTTTTCTGACAATTTATTTAATCCCATTTTCTTTGTATTTTTTTTTTCGAAACAGTAACCTTAGTAGTCTTAGGTTGATTAATTTATCCCGAAACAAAGTTTCAGATATAAAGCGTTTTAAACTCGATCGTGCGACTTAAAACGGAATTAGAATTCCAACGATAACATGGAAAATATATATACCTATGAAGATAGTTTCGTGTTAGCGAGTTACGAGGGGGAAAGTTCGAGATTAATGATAAGTGGTTGACACGTGCAAATCGCAGAAATGCAATTTTCTACAATATATATAGAAGAATTTTATTATGTTCCTTTATTTAAAATATGTCGATTATTTGTACTATTCTAATACAATATTATAGATCAAGTATATATTGGGTTGGCAAGAAAGTAATTTCGGTTTTTTAGTGTGAAATATTACTTTCTTGCCAACCCAACATATTATTATTACCATCAATTATTTATTCACAATTACATTTTAACTAATAAGAAATTTTTGAAATATTAATATAAAAAGAAACACACAATTGTGTGTTTGTAAAATTTGATTTGTTTCTTTTCTATTTTTCTGTACATTCTTTCTTCATTTGTTTCTGCGTTCATTCGACTATTATCACAATCAAATATCGATTTGAAGAGTATAAAGAGTCCTCGGTTCTCGAGATATTTTGTCGAGTTGCTTCACATGAAACTGATTTTCGAAAGGATCTATTTTTCTTTTCATGAAATTCATTCAACCACAGCACGGATAATCGATCGACGATCACGTATTCGATTGCACGTGCTATGAAATAATTACGCGTGCAACGAGAAAAGCGAATTCTTTTTGCCTTACGATTTTTAATTTCTGTTAGTCGATGCGTGCCTTGACCTGAAGAGACCTTCTACGTTTTGTACTACTTTGCTGATTTCTTTCAACGAACGAATGTTCTTACTTTTTTCTTGTCCTCTTTTTTTTATTTCCATTCATTGGTTATACGAAAATTAATTTGTCATCAAATTTCTCTGCGTGTTTTTCATTTTCATTTATAAAGGAATAAAAATTTGATCGATAAATCATTTGCACATTTGATCGTCTCGTATATAAATAAATTTATTTATTTGTACAAATTGTTTGACAATTTTATTTCGGTAAATAATTTTAAAACATTTCTCATTCTCGTACTACATAATTTTTTCGTTAATATATTTTTTTTTTATTTTCATATTCCATTTAATTTTATTCTCATATTGTCAGATATGTCAAAAGTAAACACAGCGTTTGTTTTGAACCAACACTTTGTTCAAAATTGAGAAAAAGTGTCTTTTTATAAGGATATACTTCAATTCTCTAATACCGCATTCTTCTTCACGTTGTTCTCTTATCTTTCTTTTACTTTATTTCGCGCATGCTGCAATTCCAGTATCGATATTTTCTTATCTAGGTCAAATAACCTCGAATATCAACCCTATTATCCTACCAAAATTTTTATTCATTATATTCTGTAATTTTATGGGAAGTTGTATTTTTTTTTTAACCATTAACAATGAAATTTGATAGTCTCATACTTTGAATTATTCTTCAAAATAGAAGAATCTTGCAAAACTAACCGATTATTTTTAATTTTATTGCATTATATAGGAAAGAAAAGTTAGTCGGAGAAATTTTCGAAGGAGTCAAGAGAAAAGCGAAATAATTTCAACGAAATTCTTAACGAAATAACGCTCGGTAGAATTTGACGAAAATTTAAGTCCGCTTATGCTTAAAATCTTATTAAAGCTTTTCGCTCGCGCGCGCGCGCACAGATACTTCGCGATTTCATTCCCACGACGATGCTTTTGTTATACGCCGTTAAATTCATCTCTACGTCATCCGTGAGATTGCGCCATAGAAAAGTTTACGATCCTTGGCTGAGAAATGACAATGGTGAAACATACATCTAAGAAAAGTAAAGATTTCCTTACGAAATATGTTTATAAAGCTACAATTCTCATGAAATGTACAAAATTTTCATTCATAGGAACGAGCAAATAACATTTCGTTTTTCTTTTTCTCTCGAGAAAACATGTAAATAAGTCAAATAGTTAGTCAATAAGTAATGTCAGTCATTTTATTATATTACATTTAAATAATCTGATTTATATATGATTATATATATATAACAACAATATAGCATTTAAACTTGATAGTATTTAAGTAATAAGGATCTAATTATTTATTAGATTAAATTGGAATATTCATTATTAGTAAACTAAATTTATTTTCACTTGAATATTTTAATGATAACATCATTATTTTGTTCGTATAAAAATACACTAATTTTTAAGTATTTTTAATAGCATTACTTCTATTACGCTGTGTTAAAATAATGGGCCTTGTTTAGTTAAAATTAGGATGGTGTTTCAAAGTAATTGAAGTGTTTAGTATATTTAATGAAAATGTTGATATTTTTATATCAATATAATTTTCAATCAAAATATAACAAGTTTCAATTACTTATTATCATTTGACATTACTTATTACTTACTCTAGCAAATACCTACTAAATAAAGTAATTTATTTTTTTGTTGATTAGTTAATAATAATTATTCTTATGATTAAAGAAGGTTGATAGTTTTAAAACAAGATTTTGGTCGAGTTTAGGAGGATGCAATATTACGACTAATTACGAATTAATTATTCCTGGTAAATTAAACGAATTGCAAACTCATTTTCTTTTCGCCATCAATTTTATCATTCGTCTTATTTTCTCTTATTTTTTCTCGTTAATTCTGACCGTAATAATAATGCTGCTGCATCTTATTTAAAAGGGACAATCTGTTTAAAGGTGAGGTCGACCTGTTCGATCTTATTTCTTGATGGTCTTTTCAAGGACTGAAAGAAGGGGAATGTTGTGTGTGTGTGTATGTGTATATGAATGAGTATGAGTTGGAAGAAAAGAGAAAGAAACTAAAAAAGGACAGAGCATAGCCAATACCGCTGTTGCTGAGAGAACTCGAACTTTCCACCATTTTTTTTGTCTTGTTGAATGCACGTCGAAAGAGAACGTGTATAAGAGTGTTAAGTATATATAGGGTGTATTGCTTAACTTTATCATCAGAAATATTTCCGTTTTAACACATTGACCACTAAGTCAGTTATTCATGACTGACGTTTATTTTTTCAATGGAGTCACGAGGGTCATCCGCAATTGGTGCACAATCATATTGTTTTATATTTTATCTTAATATTTTAAATTCTATATTAAAATACATAAAACTTACGTGACAATCAACGTTTTAATACAAATTTCTAACAAAATATTTTCTAGATATTTATTTGTGACTTTTAAAAGAACGTAAAAGAATATCGTGTGTTGGTTTGATTTTCTATAGTGACCATAAAAATATGAATTATTACATTTGTGAACACAAATATAATCGTTATAGTTATAGTCTACTTTAAACCATTTAGTTTTTTCAAATTTTTGTATAATGTTAACCAATAAACGATATGTTTCCCTACATATATATATAGTCACTTGATAAGAAAAAATAAATGCCCAACATTGACAATTACATTGGTTGTTTATCTCAAGGATATTTCTTTTTCGTTTTTTTATTTTTTTTAACCTTCGATTAAAAACTGGTTATGGAATGGTTATGTAAATAAACATATATGAATAATAAAAATATCTACTTGCACCAAACTAAAAAGTAACGAAGAATATTATTTAATTTCTATGTTTTAGGTAAGAAGGTACGTGTTCTCAATCTCAAACGATCATCACTGGTTCGGTATGATGATTAAATTATCATCTTTAATATGATTAGGAAATACCGTGATATTTTCTCTGTCACATCAAAGAATTTAGTTTGAAACATTGTTGTTTACGACTAGTCGTTGTTTTTTTTCCTTGTTGATGCAACTATCGTTTGTATTATAATTCATAGACGAGATAAAATATACGCACTGAACTTTCACTGTTTGTGAGATCAGTCAACAACATTACGGTACTTCTTTATTTCACGATCTTTGATCTTTACTTTTAGTGTTAGTAAACTCAATATGATTTGTAATTTAATTCTTCGTTTGATATGTATTTAATTTTACACAGTTGTAAATTTAATTAGGTCATTTATTTAGTTGAAGATATGTTAATATCGTTATATTAATATAAATCATAATTAAAAACTGATTATTCTTAAGTGATGAGATCAAAAGTTAACATTTTTTATAACAGAGCAGACAAAATATTAAATAATCGTTTGCACTTTATACGATTAATAAAGAATTATCACAATACAAAATTATTGATAATATAATAAACAAATTTATGATAATAAACTAATAATAATATCTATAATATTGTATTCCAAATTTACATTCTTAAAAAAAAAAAAAAAATACGGATGTATCGAATTGAAATATACTTGCATCATATTTCAAAGTATCGTAAACGAGTTTGTTCGCCATACTCAGGGTTAACATAACAAGGTTAAAAGATATAAAATGGTTACAATCTTTCTGATTAAAAAATTAGCATTTGTTTTTTTCTTTTCTTTTTGTTTTTAACATCTCTTAGTCATACTCATTTTTCATTTTGAGTGTATAAATCCGGTTTCTTTTTTTTTTTAATTTCACGATGGTCTTTTTGTTACGCATAAACGAAGGCCGACAGATAAGAAAGGCGTCATAAAGGATTTTTTGTAGGTGTGTGTATGTGTGTATGTGTGAGAGAGAGGGAAAGAGAGAGAGAGAGAGAGAGAGAGAGAGAGAGAGAGAGAGAGAGANAGAGAGAGAGAGAGAGAGAGAGAGAGAGAGAGAGAGAGAGAAAGAGTTTAGGAGAAAGGAGGAGACGATGGTCGGAGAAAGTAGAGACACGCATAATGAGACATCCACTAATATTATCCCTATTAATAAAATGTAACGTTATAACATCCGCAAGAGAATGGCTAGCAGGACAATTCTGTGGAAGGATTTATAGTCTAGGAATTGCGAGAAAGAACGGTTAGGTTAGACTAGACAGCACAAGAAGGTGATAAATGCACTTATTCTCTCCTTTTTTCTTTTCTTTTTTTTCCTTTTTCTTTTTTTTTTTTTTACAGAAATACCTCGACGTTGGTTACGGGTAGTAAAGGGCTTTAATTCAATTTTCAAACGTTTATCTTTCCTGGTATCTACAATTTGCATAGTTTAGGAAAGAACATTGATTTTTATTCCCATTGAAAGAACAAAAATTGATCTATCTTTATTTGTCTTCTAGTTGCATCGCTGTAATATAGATAATATTATTTTAGGATACTGCCTTTTTTTTCTTCTTATTATTTTTTGTTCGTAATAAAAATTCGAACAATTCGATTATTAGGAAAAAAGATGAAAAATGATTTTTCTGATAGTATTGAGTGAGTATGAAAAAGTGTTATTGTATTAATAAAGAAGTAAGTCGAATTCCGTAAAAGGGTGAATAAAAAGGTACAATATTTTCCTATACAAACAAAAATATCTCTGCTGCTATTAAAGTTGCATAATTATAATATCGATTATTTTATCTTTTTGAATTATTTCCCTCTTCTTCTTCTTTTTCTTATTTTAGTTCGCAGTTTAAATTCGAATAATTTGTTTTTCCTGGCCATACGGTCCACATTAATAGTCTCTCTTTTTTTTTATTCTTCTTTTCTCTTTCTTTTATTTAAAGTAAATTCACCTAATTTAGTTAAAACGAGTTACTTCAGAGACGATTCGATTAAATAATTTATCATATTTAATATGATTACACGCCAAGTTCTGCTTACGACTTTGAAACTTCGCAAATCAGTTTCCTTTTTGAGCAACTATTTGAGCACTTGATCGAAGAATAAATTTAATCAGGAGAGTCAAGTTGTTCGAAAGTTTCATCTTTGTTGGGTTACTTTGATCTTTTGCATTGATTGAAAGATCATTATTTCTTTCTTCTTCTTTTTCTTCATCTCTTTCTCTTTAGTCGTTTGTATCTTCCTCTCTCTGTCTTTCATTCTGTTCCCTCCCACGAGATCATGAGCAACATTTGACTTATTATCATTCTTCGACAATCAAGCTCGATTCTAATTGTAAACTCAATGCAAATCTGCCCTATTTAATTCTATTTTCTCTATGTCGGTCCCATGTGCTTGTTTATTGTTAAGATTAAACGTTATCTTTGTAATAGTTTTCTCATCAGTTCTATAAAGATAGATACAACGATTAGAATTCATGATAAGACGAATAAATTATACAATTGATTCTTGCACTTGATAACAATAATGTGACGTAATAAATATTTTTTTCTTTCTTTCTTTTAAATTGTTTCATAAGCGTGTGTGCTGGTACTGATAGTTTTTAATAGTTTCAATTCTTTTAGATCAAATCTATCATCAACGCGTTGAACGTCTTTCTTTATTAAATATCATCGTGTAGTGTTTTTTTCGTTCGTATTTATCTTAATTTATTATCTTGATAAAAAAGAAAAGAAAAAAACTATGTATGAAATTGCGAATTTATAAAAAGAATCGGATAATTTATTATAAAATTTTTGATTTATTTCTCGAGAAAATTGTATATAAATCGATGATAGATATATCGTATGAGGTTTATGCGAAAACGAGGTAAAAACATAATTGGAGAAAGGGAAAAGAGTAGTGGAGTCGCATAGGTAATGTCACCTGGTGATATCCAATTTTGTGCATTTTCCACAAATTAAATCCCCAGAGGAACGATTTGGCATCGATTGTCATGGTAACAAAATTCTTCTGCTGAATTGCGGCGCCAACCTTTACCATTGTATTAACATTGATTGGTGGCCGAGTAAATTTTGTCGTTACGTTCATCTGCGTATATGGAATATGTATATCGTAAATATGCGCTTGCGTCACACACGCACACACATACATGCATATGAAAAGGTTGTTCTTGTAGGGGAAAGGCGTCTCGACCGTCGTCGTGTCCTCACCGTTACGATCGATGTTGTAATGGTATGTGTGTAGTGAACAAGCCGGTGCCAACTCACACACTCAAAATCTAAATGTATCGAATTCGTGAGCATGCTGCTTCTACAATTTCTATTCGAGTCATTTATATGTATATATATATACGGAGCAAGCGAAAATAGAGATAGTCATACGTGCGTGCGTAATCTTACATATTGCCATAGTTATCTTTGTTTGCTTTTTACCTGTAAAAAATGAAATTATGTTATGTATTTAGGATTGCATATATATACTATTTGTAATTTATTTCTATTTTCAATTTTTCTATCATATTATGTTCATTTTTTTGTTTTCATGGTAATAAGTAACGTACTTATTGTTATTATATGGTCGTTTTGTAAATTTAAATAAATTTATCAATTTTTTAGTATTCTTTATACTCTCAAAGAAAATACTACTTTATAATTCGTTAATTTTTCTTCAAATTGTTATACATTCATTAGTTTTTCGTTTAAAATGACATAAAGTTAGTCTTAAACTTAACTTTATGCTTATTTGGTATTCACAAGAATCTCTTCTGTGTACCTTTTATCAGATATTGTTAATTTTGTCGTTTTTTTTTTTACTAGGGTCAACTTCATATTTAAATAATCAATAGTTATATCCTTGTTCATAAATATTTAACAACAGGTTTTTATCGTGAACTAAAGATACGTTAAAAACTTACCTTAGTAGTAAAGAGATTTATTTATTAGAAATCTATTCAAATTATATTAGACGTTATCTTGAATAATTCAAATATATTATTTCACAATATTATCTCTTACATTTAATAAGAAGATTATTCGTGTGAGATTTCTTTTTCCTTTTCTTTTTTTATTTCGAATATAGTTTTAAATATATATCGTGTCAATTATTATCGATCTTATCGTGGAAGTAATTTCGCAACAGGTGAATCCCGACGTGGTTGTATCAACGAGACGACCTTTGACCCGTTGGTCACTTCGATCAATGACGATAACATAGAACGTCAATCCTCTTCTTGTACCTTTTCTCTAATCGTCAACATCGTTTGTAAGCAACGATGTCATCCGTCCATCGAATCCTGTTTTTAAAAGGAAAAAAAAAGGATAAAGTGAGGGATGAAGGGAGAGGTAGAAAGAGAAGGAAGGAAGGGAAGGAAGGCAGGTAGGAAGGAAATAGAAAGAAAAAAAAAGAAGGCTAGTTATCCACGTCATAAATCATGCTGGACTGATCGAAACTTGTGCTATTTCTCGTTCTGTGGCTGATCCATTCTAGCAAAATAGGAAAAAAAAAAATAAAAAACAGGACAAAAAACCACTTATTTTCCCAAGAGATTTTCTTGCTTTTTTTCTTAGTAGGTTTTTACGTAAATAGTATTGTTGTATTTTATCGAATTATATCATTTTTCTTCATATTATATTATATCGTAGATAGGTAGACATATTATTAGTAGAAATAAAAGAATATGAAAAAAATTATTGTTCGAGTAAAAGTTATGAACAACCAAATAAACAAACAAAAATTGGTGATACTTTTGGTACGACTTAAAAATAGATCGTTTTTGTTCGATCGAATATAGAAGGAAGTTTAAACTTTTTAAACTAATAATAAAAAGAAAAGAAAAGAAAGTCGCGAATAAAATATCACAATGTTAAAGAAAAACAAGTGGGTGGTGGTGAAAAGTCTCGTGTGGGTACAGAGAAAAAGGGATGCTTTGTTGTTTCTCATCTTTCTCTTTTTCACTGCTTTTTCTGTTTCCTTCCTTCCTTCCATACTTTTACTCTTTGTTATTCTTCTCATTAACTTATTTTCTTCTTCATCCCTTTATGTTCCGTTTCCTTGTAGATCTGTAAATTGCTTTTATGTTTGACAACAACAATAAACAAAAAACAGAAAAAAAGGTTCAGTTTGTTTGACGTAAAAACAAATTATGTTAAATTATTCGTGTTTCCTGAGAAGTTCAATCCTAATAAGATTCCATACGAAAATTTAATTCTTTAGACAAATATTTGTTTTTGAAAAGGGACAAGAAAGTACGTTAGAAGTTGATATTTCAAAGATTTAAAAGGAATGCTTTTATTTTAACGAGATAAATTAATTTATAAATGACGTAACATAAAACTTTTTGGAATAGTTTAGAAGGATAAAGTATATTATCTTTTTTCTGTTTATTAGTAAAATAAAATGGAAATATTAAAAGATTTGGTGAGTTTATGGAGGTTTTATTTTTAATTTTTTTTTCTTTTTATTGAAATTTGTAATAAAATTGTTCGATAGAGTTACATGATGGATCTAAGATTTAAAGATTATTTTTAAAAAAGAATAATGTTAATTTCAAGATGACAGGTTGTTGAGCATCTTGTTGGATATTGTTAAAAGTAGGGTAGTAGTAGAAAAGGGGATAATAGGAAGAGAAGAAAAGGATAGGAAAGAATGGAGAGAGATAAAAACAAAGTAGCAGTATTACCACTTGTTTCTCTTTAGAAAATAAGGGAATAAGAGTGTATAGATGTCAGCTTTATCTTTTATCTTTCTTTACAATTACCATCTTTATTCTAACTTTTTATACGAGTTGTTGTTTTTTCTGTTTTTTTTTTTCTTATTTATGAGAAGATAAAATATATAAATAAAAAATGTGGAATAACGAAGAAACGAATAATTTAAGTACTCTCGTATATAAACGTAATATATGGTATACTGTTTAGAAAAATTTTAATAATTTATCTATCTTCGATCTTCCATATACTCATAGATTCGATTAAATTATTTCGTTAGTAAGTAAAGAAAAAAAAAAGAAAAATAAAAAATAAACGAAGAATACAAATTTCGCTTGGAAAGTGTGTTTGTGTAATTGTGCGTGTACGTTTGCACTCTTTGCTTACTTACTTTTCCATTTTTTGTTTATTTTTGTACAGTACGAACGAGAGGTTTATTTTGTTCTTAGTAAGAGGCTCACGCTTAATTACCTCGATTCTTAATTACTGGCGCAAACAGTTAGTTTGTGACAATTCGCTGGTAAAAAAAGTAAAATATTTGCCTTGACGACTAATTAAAAAAAATTGTTTTGATTAATAGAAAAGAGTAAGTCGCGTTAACGTGTCCCGTCATGTTTGTCGTTTTGCTCTTCACTTTTTGTTTTCATTATAAAAAATTTCTTCTTTTTCTTCTTTATCTTCTTCTTCTTCTTCTTCTTCTGGTAACGAACTATACCTAATTCGACAGTTATTTGATCAAACCGTCTGGTATTTGATCGAGCGAGTATAATAAAACGCCAAGTTTTATGATTCTTCATCATTCCTTGTTCCTTCTTTTGCGTCTTTTTTTCATTTTCTTTCCATTATTTTTCTCAGAAGTTATATACATGGAACCACGATTAGATCGAACGTACGTTCCCATTCGCGTTTTTCTTTCTTTATTTCTTTACTTTGAACAGAGAGCAAAGAAAAAAATGGTGTGGGGAAGGGGGTAGGAGGGGAGAGGAAGAAAAAGAAATGGAGAAAAAAAAGATGAAAAATTTCTCGTCAACCTCTGAGATTTCTAAACATCCCTCTTCGCGAATAGTCCCTCTTTTTTTACAGAACTTTCTTTCGACGTTTTTTATTTTTCCTCCCCCTTATTCCTGTTTTTTTTACCATTTCGCGAATCATGAGTAACGAGGGAGACCCGACGAATCGATTAATCGTATATGAGGCGGAATAAATCACTAGATCTGTCGTTCTCTTTGCACGACCAATAGAGATCAGGATTTGAGCGACGTGTAATTGTCATCGCCCACTTTTAGTAGAGATTTCTATGTGATCGAATACGAGTTAGAAGAGAGTAGAAGTGAGATAGAAATATATATATATATATAGGATAGATGAATCGCGAATGAGAGAGAGATAGAGAGAAAGAACGAGAAAGATAAAGAGATAAAAAAAAGAGTAAAAGAAAGATAGACGGAAAAGGTTGGTTGGGTTAGTAGGATTTTGAACGATTTATTCGTATTCCATAGTTTGATTTTGAATTCATTTTCATCGTGGTAAAATCCTGTAACGTATTTCTCATAAGATAAATATCGTTTTTTTTTTTAGTACCAATGAATTAAGAAAATAATATTGAATATTTGGAAGCTTAAAAGAAAATGTATTCGTGAAATTTTGGATGACACGATTTTATTTCTTAGTTTTGCAATGTTGATAGACACATATATATATATATATACATACGACTACTACAAAAACTACAAAATATATATATATATATATATAAACATACTCTAGCAGCACAGGGTGTTTCTCTTCTAAAGATTTTCCTTCCAACGAATTTTCGACAAGCTTTCCCAAAGCACGGAAGGTGGTATTTAATCCGACTTGTGAATATGCAAAGACCCTCTTCTACGTCCGACCGAGGTTCTAAATCCTTCGGAAAATCTTCTGATCTCGAATTATCGTATTACATTATTGTAATACTACGGCGGTGCTGTCCAACTTCTCTCTTAATCTGCGGATCATTTTTTTTTTTGCCAAAATTTCGAAGATAGGGGGAGACGGGGGCGGGGTCAAAGAAAACGTTTCTTTTAGTTTTAATTATGCACATTTAGCTTGGCATGGATTTCTATTAAAATTTTTTCAATGAAAAATATTTATTTATTTCGTGAATTGCAAAAGATAAGTTCACGGTTTGCATACGTTACAAGCGTTGCAATAAAGAATACTAAAACGACAATGTTAACTTATTTGATTCAACATATTTTTTTCTTTTTTTTTTATTCTCTTTTTAATCACATTATTATGTATATATTCATATCAATAACAAGGATTTAACGGAAAGGCATTATCGATATTATAGATAGCATAGATTTTCATGCTTCTATATACATCACGATTTTTCAATTTCAATCATTAGGGAGGTACCCCTTGTAAATGCAGAAACATTGATAGAACATTGCTATTTATGGTATCAAAAGTAATACTTAAAACATATTGCACAGGCAATACGAATTAATCTGATTTCTATTAATTCTGATTTTCGTATAAAGCGGTGGTAGGGAATTAATTATTATTATTGGAGGATTTATTGTAATTTCTATCAAAATTTATGCGAATGAATTAATTTGTTAATAATTATAGAAGATACTACTAAAGATTATTATTTATTATTATTTTGAAAAAAAAATAGAAGAAAAATATATTGCACGAGTAAGGTTAAATTCGAAGAGTGCAACAATGCATAACATTTTTTTTTGCTTGTATCAAGTGTTTCAGCAAGAGAGAAGGAGAGAGAGAGAGAGAGAGAAAGAGACAGATGGGGAGAAAGATAGGAAGTGAATGAGAAGTGAGGGTAGCCGAGATACATCTTCGTCAAAGTCAGTTCAAAAGCGTGAACCAAAGAGTGACGTGCTCGCAGAGTCGCTGATATTTTTCCCTTCAACTGTCCTCGTAGCATGACACGTTCATAGGCGCAGAAATCTTTTTTCCCCTGTCTGTTATTCTATTCCTTTCTCTTTCTCTCTCTCTTTCTGAAATACATATACTACTGGGTGCGTTGCGCACGTTCGATTTCCATTTAAATATAAAGCGGCATCGCGTGAAAAATTAAATACAGCTTTCGCCATACTACCCACCCACTAGTGAAGGGTGATTAATGGATTCGATTCGTTGAACCGAAGCAAACCGTGTAACGAAAAAGGATAGATCTATAGAAGTGGATAATATAGAGAGATATAGAGAGTGTGTGTCTGTGTGAAAGAGAGAAATAGAACGATAGAGAAAAACAGAAGACAAGTGCGAAAGAAGAGAAGAGAAAAGTGTACGAGTGAGAAAGCACGAAAGAAAGAAAGGAAAAAGAAAGGGTTAGTTCGAAAGTTGGTGGTCGTGAGTGGAGGGAAAAGGAAAATATAAGAGGAGAGAATAGAGAAAGGAGGAAGGATTTTATTTCCGAAAGTGTGGAGAACCCTTGCAGAGACGGAGGACCAACGACCATGACGGAGGGCGGACTCGATGTTTGTGTAAGTCAGAAACGATTTCTTAGTTCTATCACTATCTTTCTCTTTCTCTCTATGTTTTATTTCTCTTTTTCTTTTTACCTTTTCATTCTTTTTTCCTTTACCTTCATTCCGCTTATTCTCTCTCTCTCTCTTTCTTTCTTTTTCTTTCTATTACTCTTTCCCATTTGTTCACACAATGTTACAAGACGTACTATTCGCTTTGGTCAGATCTCTTTCGCCACTGCGAATTCTTAGTAATCGATTTTACAAGGAAATCTTTTTTTTCCTGTTTCTCTCTCTCTCTCTCGAAGCTTTTCGCGAGAACAATTTTCGCCTCGCGGCTTCTTTTCGTTAACCCCATCTTTTCTCTTTCTTTTTCTTCTTTTCTTTCTTCTTTTATCCTAGTTCGAGTTGACTTACTTCTTTTTTCCCTTTTCTGTACAAACAGTATCTGTACTCATTTTTCTTGTTTTTTCTTGTTTTTTTTTTTCTATCCTTATAGAGATGTTCTATCCAATGATTAAAACGATTGATTTTCTCTCATTTTTTGGAATTATTGATGATATATATATATTTATCATAGAATTTTTTTGTTTTGATTTTGATTACATTTTATTTGTATTAATAGTATTTGTATAGTATTTGTATTGGATTTGGTATTTGCGGTAATGAACTTTCGAGTTCTTAATGCCAACTAATAATAATAATAATATTTGTATATGACAAAAAAAAACATAGTATTTATATTATGACAAAATAAATTTGATATTTTATAAATAATTTGTATGTCAATAATATATCCTGATGAATATAATCTAACAATAGGGGGGAAAAAAATAAAAATGTCTTATTAACAATGATCAGAAAATACATCAATGATTAGAATAATTTCATTTATTATAATAATAATTAATTTATATAGACAATTTGATTAGCAAGATCTTTCGTTCGTTAGATCATTAAATTTCGTATTTCGTTCGTAGAAACTCGATTAGATCTTACCGATCGACAATCGTCGTAACAATTATCATAGAAACGAATTTTCCTATGGGTAATAAATATCAGATCACAATTGGATAGCGTGTGGTAATCGTAAATACTGCGTAAATTCTTGGAATCGTGGGGTTGGCTGCGTTTAAACGTGGCTAGTTCAAATGAGGCCGGTCCATTGGATAGTTGGGTAACGTTAATCGTGTAATTTGCATGTGCTTGGATGATGTCATTCGAGTGACGCTCGACATAATTTTAGTGGCGCACGAGTTAACGTTTTAACGGTTAAAAGCTCGATTATCTCTATTCGTTGTTATTTCTCTATCGATGATATGCATACTTGTACTATATTCGAAAGATTTATCCTTTATAATTTTATAAGACTTCAAATTTTGTCTTCTTCTTTTTTTTCTTTTCTTGCATCGTTTGTAATGTGAAAAAAATGTAGAATAAAATATTACGTTATTGACGACAACAACGATAATAAAAAAAATTCTCTTTTTCGAAAAAGAACGTCTTTGCATGAAAAAAAAAAACAAGAATAAAAGAAATCAAGAAAAAAGGCAACAACATGAAATGGGGAAGGTGGAGAAAGGAATTGTATAAAAACGTGAAGCGCGTTCGTGGGAGCGTGCCGCTTGTAAAAATGGAACAACGTCAAAAAGTAGGAAGAAAGACGTGAAAGAATTGATATCGAAAGTGAAAGTTTCAGCTAGCAACAAAGTGTGTCAGTCACGTTTCGAAGTACGCGTATGTATGCATGGATGTAAAGCTACATGAAGATAGGTAGGTAGAAGATAGGTATGTAGGTAGGTAGGTAGAATCTGTGACGATAAATAGGAAGAAAGTCTAGTTTACCGTGCTACGACGATGAAAGAGGAATATATGAAGAAAATGTTTTCATATTTTTATTTATTATTTTCTCAAGAGAGAGAGACGACTCATTATATCTATTTCTTCATATCTTTTTCCTTCGTATTCTTTTCAAAAAGTAATTGGACAAATATTTGATGTTAAATATTAATGATTATTTTTTTTATTTGTATTCATATATGTGTTATTGAAATAATGTAATTATTATAAATAATATGAGAAAATAAATATAATATTTATATATATTATAAATATATATTCATATATATATATATACAATGTGATAAATTCTTAAATAATAATCTCGTATTTTGTTTCAAGTCAAAATGATCAATACTATATATGTATGTATTTAATTAAATTTTAAATACAATAATATTAAAGTACAAATAAATTAGATAATATTTTAATAGCTACTATTAAAATCATTTAAATGAATTTTAATTTTATTTCATCGAATTTTGTTAGAGAATTCAAAGGTAGAATTTTATACACATTGTGTAATGCTTGCTCTTCGTGTTCTATGAATTTATCAGAAGCACTCGGTAGGTTGAATCCTCGGGCGAACCCTTCGTCCAGGAATTACGAGAGGAACGCGGACGTTGAACGTAATTCGTGGAAAGTTTCGTAACGCGGGTTTCGTCGCGTTCCGGACTGAACTCAACATCTTCTCTACCTTCTTCGTTCGAATAATATATATATGTACAACAAAGATAGGTGGTATAGTAAACGCGTATATAATAGAGATACACGTGCTAGTCAGACAAACTAGTAAGTTAGCTAACCAAAAAGGTAGTCAAGAATGTTCGTTGCATATGTAAGAACTAGTTAAGATGGTAGTTGGATTTAAATCAGCGTTTATATTTTTGGATAATGCTTGTGATATTTCATTCTAGTTAATAATCTTACAAATTAAATATACTTTTCAATAGATTTTTATTTTTTTTTTATTTTCGTTCTTATTGTATTATCTTTTCCTCGTTCACTTTATTAATATTCGATACAACTTCTGCTAACCATAGATTGATGATATAAAGATGTGACTTTATTGGTAGTATTGGATAGGTGTAACAAAGTATTTATAAAGAAGTAATTCGAACTTTTATAAAAGAGAGAGAGAGAGAAAGTAAAAAAATACAAATATGTTTGCTTTTATAATTATACGTTTTTCGATTATAGGTAATATTTGAAAGGTATATTTAATAAAGTTTTTTTTGTTTCAAATCATCGTCGATTTGTTCGACTCGTTTGTTTTACATTTTTACTTTTTTTTTCCTCTATTTGTTTTTTCGTCACGTAATTCGTATTACTTTTATGAGCAATTATTTGAACAGTTTGCTAGGATTTCGTTGGTATTTTGTGTCTACGATGTGTGAAAAGGCAATGTCCATTTAACGAAGGATGAAAGGCGTATTATTTTAGCGTGCTTTTTTAAAAAAGCTTTTAGTTTCGGATGAGGCGTGTATCGACGATCGAAGTGGCAAACTGTATACAAGTGTCACTTGTATGTGTAACCAGGGATGAACGTATTTCGAAATTGTACCTTTCTCAAAAATGTAACACGACTACGAAGACAAATTACTTGATAGCGATAAATTTTGGGCCGAGAAACAGATTTACGACCCTTTCAGGTATTTTTTTATTTTTTTATTTCAGAGTAATCAAAATTTGTCTCCGATTAAAAAATATGAATTTTCATGCTCGATTTCAAAGTAAAAAAGAAAAAAGGAAAAGTAACATGTTTTAATTACAAACGAATAAATTCCGAATAATTACAAATATTTGCTCGATTTTTGAAATAGTGTGTAAATGTGATTGCGCTCGTGTGTATATTTTATATGCTATATATAATTATTAATTAATGAATCTAATTGAAAACATTGAATATCAATGATTGGCCGAAAGATATTTCGAAGGGACTATTATTATTTTAATATCGTATTGTACAAAACGTATACAAACATCATGATGAAATTTATCTATTTCATTTCTTTTCATTAGAAGCTTGTTAACGATCGTTATTACGAGTTCGCAATTAGCTATATAACGTCTACTCGACGTGGGTGTTATTTTATTATAGTTGCGTAAATAAAGGAATAATTAAATACGAATCGTTTGTGATAACAATTCGTTCTCTCTCAGGTATTAACGGATTGATATATTTGCGCATTGTGTTTCGTTTCAATATTTTTAGTACATAATATATTGATTTTTTAGCTATATGATGATCCAACTAGGAAATATATTTATCATTTTCGATGATAAATTTTAGGCATAATACGTAATTTATAAGAACAAAAATAAAACCAAGAGAAATATTTTTTTTTCAAGATTTATTCGTTGATGCATGAAATATCATAAGATCGATAAAACATCTAATGTTTTCTTCATTTCGTACGTGAAACAATGTTGATTATGATATTAAAAGTGTTATTCTATAATAAAAGAAATTTCTTATTATTTTGTAATGTGTAAAAAATTCTGTCAAAAATGTGCCTCAATTTTAACACGCTTAAAGCAACGCTGATTCTTACAACACGACAGTGGAAAGATTCTTACAAACGCGAATCTTTTTTCTTATTATTTTTTATTTATTATATCGACATATTATTTAGAACAAATAAGTTATATCGTGTAATTATATTTAACGTCAATCATTTCATTGATGATTGCCGATTACCGTCCCCTATGATTCAATAAATAAATTTAGTTTCTTTTTTTTTACTCTCTTATTTAGAAACGCGTATATAAATTTGCGTATATCAATTTTTGTATTCGTTTATCAAGGAGACGTAAAGTTAGAATATTTGTAGGCATACCTTATATGTTTCAACCACGCATTACATATAATGTATTGTATCTACGAAACGGAAGATGATTTATAATAGAAACAAGTTACAATAGAATTTACAATGCCTTCTATTGCCATAGTCTTATGAAAATCGTTCGGTTGGTTTCAGTTTCGTATACAATAATAGACGATATATGTATAGCGTATTATGTTTCTTGTATAACGTACATTGTGATACATTTGTATTAAAATACGGTAATAAATCCGATAACGCAAACGAAACTTATGACTATGTCTAATGCATACAAATTTTTCATTTCGCGTGTCATCTTCGATTTTCCTTCTCGAAAAATTTTCCTGTTCTTCTAGTAATTTTCTTTTTTTTTTCTTTTTACGATCGATAAGAAAAACGTCGTTGAATTGAATAGAAACGTTATGTACACGTACGTAAAAACGTTCGTTCGATTTTTGCGTGAGAATGCGTTAAAGTTTGAATGTATTTGCTCTAGTTTTCTAAATAGAATACAGAAATAGTAATTTACTTAAATACATACTAAATATATTGTCGATCATCGTTTCTTTGAATCTTAGCCAACTAAGATCGCCAAATTCTTGCGTAGTCGTAACATTCTTCTCGTTTCGTAATATCTATTCCGAAAGAAAATAAGAAATACAAATAATGAAGATGAGAAAATAAATCATAAATTTATAGATCTTTCGATAACTATGAAAGGATATTTCTTGAAGACAAAGTGAATCCTTCTATTCGAGATCAGAAAGATTTCAATGTTATTAAAGAAAGGCTTCTTGCAATTTCGAAGCGTCTTGAATAAAAGGAAACTGAAGTATCGGTTTATTCTAATCTGGGAAAGTGCTCGTGCAACCTCTGGAACGATTTGAAATAGCACGTAGTAGTATTTGAGAAAGAAAGAGTATGGGAAATAGATGGAAGAACCGTGGTTGCATGAAAATACTGTGATCTGGAAATTCTTCAAATTTATCTGTAAATGTAAAGATAAACCGTACTAACAATAAGTAATATTAGTATATTGTTCGGTATCAAAGATAACAATTATGAAGTGAAGTTGTACATGAATGAAAAACCAAAAAGAAATTTACAATTGATTCCATGTATGCAATATAATTCTTATCTTTTGTTCGATAATAAATTAATACTTTTTTTTTATAAATGAATAGATTGAATCTAGAATGTTAAACAAGAAACTGTGGCAAAATTAAAAATGATGTAAGTTTAAGAGAAATAATAGGCTGATACGACGACGGGATGATTATGGATTAATTAAAAAAAGTTATAAAAGAAAAAAAGATAACAAATATATATAATAAAAGATTCGAGGTCAAAGAAATTGCAAAAATTACAATAAAACACTATACTTTTAGTTACGTAAAAGATATTCAATTGATTTTTATATATTGTTAGATACAAAAAAATATCAATTTCTCTTATATAAAAGAAACGATAGATGATACAAGGTTAAACCATAAAAAGCAAAGAGAAAGGTTTATATTCATGAGATGAGATTTTCCTGTAACCACGATATATAAGATCATTAGGGAAAGTTTTTTCAGTTAACGCACAGCAAGACATCCTAAACATCAAGAAAAAGCATTTACTCAAAATGTTACTCGGATAATGGAATATGAGAGGTGGAGGGGGGAGGGGATACTAAAAAAGAAATGTTTAGCAAAGATTTTTACGTTGTTGATGGGGATAGGGATGAACGTAGGAACCAAAACATTTCGTTAACTACGGAGGACAAACACAATTTTCGTTAGTAGAACGAACAGAGAAGATAGCACAAAGTGATTTTAGACTTGAAAAGTTTGAATCGTTGAAGATACAGAAAGAGAGAAAGAGAAGGTGATGAACTTCATCGTTCGTGCACTTCGAGAACTTTCCGGTTTCTGGCGTGGTAAGAATAAAGAGATGAAGAGAAAGGAAAGAGGAAAGGGTTAAAGAAAAGAGAGAGATAGAGAGAGAGAGAGAGAAAAAGGGAGAGAGAAAGTGAGAGAGGAAGAGGATTGCTAGCAGTTAACGACAAATCTCGTGAACTTCTTACAACTCTCTTCTCTCACGATGCACTTTCTTCTCTGTAGAAGATGACTATCCCGGTTTGGCCAACGTTTTATCGCATTCACTAGTTCGGTGTACTCTCTTCCTTGAGAAAATCGTCGGGTGAAAGTGGTATGGCGGTTTGTGCTGCAAATGATATCGAAGTATTTCTAGTTTTATTCAAATAAACATCGATCTGAAGGATTTGACATCGTGTCATTGTCCAGGGAAAATGTTTTATATTTAAATCGTGATCTTTGATTTTTTTTTTTATATATATTATTTTCTTCAACTTTAATTAGAATAAAATGAAATCATTTATTTTAGATTATTGTTAAAAAATAGAAACATAGAAAATTGGTTTATTATTTCTTATTTTATTATATTATATTATTAGCTATCTTATTGGCAAATTTTCATTCATACTCATTTATAAATTCATTTTATTTTATTTGGATCAAACATTTAATATTATTTACGATCAATTTAAAATGTACGAATTATATTTTTCTATAATAATTATTTAGATATCATATTTCATTGTATTAATATATATATATATATATATATATATATATATTTCTCTTTAGATTCGTGGGGGGAGGGGGAAAGACTCGAAAATATTGTCAATTATTAACTTCGATATCGTAGTGATTCTCATTGGAGCATATTCATCAATTAATTTGTTGAGCTTATCGTTCGTTTGAATTACAAAACGGTTCGAAAACCTTCAGTTCCCATTAGAGGGGTTAAATTGTTCGTTTTAAATTGTTGATGAGCCGACGGACTTCAAAAATTAACTTTGCAAATGTGTAACGAATAATTTACGAAATTCTCGATTTCAAGCTTTGTGATTTTATGAAATATCTGTCGATATTACGTCCATCGATATATTTATGTGTATTATTTGTAACATGGGAGAAATTATGCATATATGACAATGTCTCTGTGGTCTTTAGCTTAAATCGACAAAATACCTTTTGTTTATATGCATATAATCTGTGTATGTATTTTTACATAGGTTGAGGAGTTATACGATATACTTTAAAATATATATATATACACGTAAAATTATCCATTATTTAGTTGGATACTTATTGATCTTGGTATATTTTTTCTATGATCTTTTGTTTATCTACTTCAATCGATTAAATTTAATGAGAATGTGCGTATTGAGAAGTTTGGATATGCAAATCAAATTGCGAGTAAATATTGATTGACTCGCTGAGAAAATAGATTATATCACATTTATCCTAATTGGATTCTTGCGTCGACAAATAAATGATAGTAATTTGCAAAATTTGGACAAAATTCGCATTGACGTTGCTCGTGACGCAATGTTTAATAATTCCTTTTCATTTTTTTATTTCTCCTGTTAAAAAGTAAACAAGTGACATGTGATTTAATGAAAGTTCTGCAATACGTACATTTTAGCAATTAGTATTAATTAGAATATCTGCGTATAACGTGCGCAAGCGTTCGCATACACACACAAATACTCATACACATATAAAAAACTTACAAGGGAATAAAGAAATATATCGAATCGTATGAATCAGCATTTGTTGGAACATATATATAGTACGAAAGAATTTCTACATATATATACACACACACACAAACATATACATATAGTGTATTTTCAAACTGAATGCATTAAAAGTCGAATACAACGAAACATATGTAATCGACAAATAAAGTTAATACTTGAATGAAAGTTTAAATAAGGAAATTGAGGTATTTGTAAAATTCACATGTAACCTTCTAAATTAATTAGATTAATAATTATAACGACACACACGCTTTTCAAGCATTTCGATAATAATTACAAATTAATAATTATAAGATCTAGAGATCTAATAACAGAAAGTTGATGAGAAATTGGTATTCGTGTAATCAAACATTTTAATTAATACTAATTACAAATTAAATGTTGAAATCTGTTAAATCTATCCGTAATTCAAATTCACCAAATTCATTAAACTGTGATCTTTAAAACTTGATATTAAAAAAAAAAAAAAAAATTAAAACAACGATTATAATTTGTCGACGTTTTCGATATAAAATAAGGAAAATTATATGCATACGTATGTGCGTGAAAATAATCTGATTAACGTGTTATTTTCGTTCGTTTACATTTTTTTATTTAACATTTATAGAATTGTACGGATTTTATAAATAATCAAATGAAAATAATTGTAATACAAAATTTGTAAATATTATATGAACGACGAATTTAATTTTCTTAGTGATAATATATACCAATATTGGGAACACAATAAAGCAAAAATATAAACGAGGGAATATAAAATAAAAGTGAACAATGAATAAAAAGAGAGAGATAGGTCGGAGAATGGGTGAAAAAGGGGCAAAGAAAGAGAGGGGGGGAAATTTTGTAATCGAATAAAAGCTTGAAAATCGATATACCGATCATGAAATTTATCAGATTATCTGTATCGTCGTCGTCCTTTTCGTCGTCTTCGTCGTCGTTATTATTATTAGTAACTTTAACCGATTGCGAAAAAAATCATGAAAAGTTAATGGATAAAAGATAATCGATGGGGGGGGGGGTTACTGTATGCATATTGTCGATAGTGTATATCTTTATTGATACTCTTTTTGCATACTCTGTACATGTATGAATATTTTTTTCCTAATATTTTGCTTTTTTTTCTGGGAGATAGAGAATAATAAAAAAAAAAAATTGTTACAGGAGCATGCACAAAGCTCTCTTTATTTTCGCGATCCCAGTTGGAGGAAACAAAAAGAAGAAATGGTGGTCGGGTTATATACTTTTTTTTATGATATTTTATTTGATCCTTCAACGAGCAACGCGACTTCAAAACGATACCTTCGGGCGTAATCTTTAGACAATCTTTTGAAATCCTGTAATCGGTAGTATGTATGTAGATCTCTTTGTAGGTAGATGGTATGTACATATCTCTACTTTGTGTATATATATATATATGTATTTAATATGTGACATATTTTTCGAAACAATTCTTCTCTTGTGACTCTTCTTCGTAGATTTGTTAAATAAAGCTATTTATTTTTCTACATTTTGTTTTTTCTTTCTCTTTCTCTTTCTCTTTCTATTTTCTTTTCTACAGATTAGATATTTCCAAGTGTAATTATGAGAATTAAAAGCAAGAATTTACCTTGACATGTCTGTTTGTTAAAATCTAATTAAGAAGTTTTCGTATTGATGTTGAGAAATCAAACAAGATGCTAATTAGGATAATAGCGATAAGTATTTTTTTTTTTATCGATGAACGATATTTCTTCGTAAATATAAATAATATAAAAGTTAAATTAGAAATATCAATTTCTAGTGGCAATCGAAAATATAATAATAGTATTCCTTTTGTAATTCGATCTTTTCTGATTTTATCATTTCATGATTATAAAATATTACCATTATGCTGATACGAATCATTTTTGTATCAAAGTAAAACGAACGAGTATAGTTATTGATATCAATTAATTGTTTTTTATTTTTTTTAAAGAAGAAATTTTATATATAGAGATAATAACATTCATTTAGAAATATTTTATTTCTGTAAACAAAATTGTAAATGAACAGGATACTATTCCTCATGACTTTTTTATTTCTCTTCTATTATTTTTATTATTATTATTATTATTATTATTATTATTATTATTATTATTATTATTATATTATTATTATTATTTATTTATTTATATCTCGTTTATTATTAGGTAGAATGTAATTTATATATCAATAAGAAAAATAAATATTAATTAAAATTGAATTGTAATGAAAAATGAAATGTCATTAAAATCATTCGAGAACGCAGGTTAACGGAAGTTTAAAAGGATGTTTAATATGCAATTTTCCATGTGCAAGCGGATGTCTTGCACGCTTGCGAATTTTGGAACAAAATGGTACCGCTCGTGTGTCATGAACTACCTCACAAACGTTCTATTATCATTCGTGAAGAGGGTTTTCGGGGGCGTTACAGTAAGGGTCACGTTCAGAACGCGTCGCAGTGGTCAGCCATATCGAAACGTTTCGCGAATTTTAATTAGATGCTAACCTTTCCGTTACCTTTCTCCTACGAACTGACTTTCTTATTTCAAACTATTCGTTAAGGTTGATTTTTTATTTCTTTTTCTAATTTCATTATTCACCTCTCGTATCAATAATAACATTTATTTTATCGAGCAAATTAGCTCTCATTTGATTTATCAATATTATTTGATTATTTTTTATGTGGTTCACGATGTATTGTAACAATTATGTTAAGCGGAATTAATGAAAAAAAAAGTAATATTTTATTGAATTTATAATTTATTTATTCGTCATAATTATTATGTCAAATAGATCAATATAAAAAAGGAAAAAAATGTTTTTAAAGTGTTAGCTATTAAAATATGATATTTTATTCCATCTACGGTACAAATATGGATAATAATAATTATACAAAATTGATCGAGAAATAAAAGAAAGCTTTCAAGATTTATCGTTAAAAGATTTTAGAAATAATTATCTTCAAATTATCGTAGTATTTTCTACGATAATTCTCAACGTATAAAACCTATCGCAGGAATAGTATTTTTTTTCGTGATATGAAATATATATATATATAAAAGAAATAAATGAAATAAAGATGAAGAATAAAATTGTAAATTTTTGTTGAATTATTAAATTGAATTTTAGGATCATACGAGTTCGAATATCGATATGATCTTTCTGAATCGTTTATATTTTTCCCTATTCATATCGTGTTACATATATTCGGATAAATTTTTGCTCAAATTTTCCCTCCTATTCATTCCTTTTATCTCACGTCGTTATATATTCCAAATAAAGCTACGAACATATTTATCAGATGAAAAGTTATGACCGTGGCAACCATTTTTACATTATTTATAATACAATCGAGCCGTCGTCATAAATGCTGTTTTCGCATAAGTACGAAACGCGAGATACGATTCGCACGTTCAGCACGTTATTTACTTTTTCGTAAAATGACAATAACGGACCAGAAGGAGGTAAATGAAGCGAACTTTCTCATTCATAACATCCAACGATTCGCATTTTCTTTTTTCTTCCATTTTCTGTTCTCTTTTTCCTATTTTTTCTTGTTTTTTTTTCTCTTATTTTTTTCGTTTTCTTTGTTACATTTGAAAACGTTTCACATTATTTTATTTGTGTCGTTATATCATATTTTTTATTTTTATCAATATCCTCCAGATAAATATTTATTTAAAACATATATACGTTTAGATTAGATCCTCTTGTTTTTCAATAAAATATCCTTTATGTATTTATTTGTATATATTTATCTTTCAATGATATAATAAAATAGCTAGTTTCTGTAAATTTAAGATTAGTATTTGGTTTACGATTAATGTAGAAAAACATTTTAAAATAAATCACGCCGATGTGAACGGAATTTTTGAAATATATTTTTTACTAGAAATAATTTGAAAAAAACTTTAGCGTACCTTTAAAGAAATAATATTTTTTATTTAAATAATTCACGAAGAACAAGTTGGTTTAAATTTAGTTTTACAGCAATTTATGGTAAGGTTTGGTTAACGTCTCATTAGTGTACCTGCCACATAAACGTGATGAAAAATGTTTCATATTTTCCATCACATTTAAAGATCTTTATTAAAATCGTCGTTTGAGTTAATTTTTGTCGAATTTTTTTTTTAAAAGTATATATGTAACTCTTTTTCAAGCACACAAATTTTCATGTAGGTACTTTTTCATTAATTACATTCATATATCAATTATTATTTCATCTCGTCTGGTTTGTACGTTGAAGCATACACAGTTAAGAGAGATATTTTACTTAAGAGAAAGAATATTCTTTTTATCATTCACGGTGTAAAGATATAGTAAAAGAATAAGAGAATTACTTCTTAAAGTTTTAGGTTTTTAAAGATGATCAGGGTTGGTCCCTGTTATCGCAAGTATTTGATAGCGACATTGTTTTGACATAGTTTAGCAGGTGTTCGGATCTTTTTCTTTGTGCCATTTATTCTTTCATTAAATAATGAGTATATTCTTTCATTAAATTATGAGTATATAAACGTATATATTATATATTATATATTTCTTTTCTTTTTTCTTTTATAATTCTTTTTCTATCTTTCTCTATTTTTCTCTTTCTCTTTCTGTTTCTCCATGAAGCACTTCGTAGCTTAAAAGCTCGGATACGCGAAAAGCACGGCTGAACACGGAAACAGCGGGTGCCATTTCTTTCGACTTTATTCCTCTTAAAATTTCGCCAGCATCTCTTGCTCTTCTCATCTCTTTCTCTTTTTCTTTCTATTTCTTTTTCTCTCCGGTTTTCGTTTTCCCTTTTTTTTTTCAATTTATTTTCTTCTTTCTTTTTCTCACCGCCAATGTCATTTCTCGAGGACGGTCACGCAACAAGGTTTTCAACGTTACGCGTTTGCTCGTTTATCATGTCGCGTGTTGACGAAAAAGACAGAGAAAGAATGAAACTGAGAGCATGAGAGGAAAAAAGGAGACAGAGAGAGAGAGAGAGAAAGAGAGAGAGAGAAAGAAGAGTCATTGGCCAACATACCATTATAGTAGTTTTATGAAATTCAAAAATTCTAATAAATGTGTGTAGTGGTTTTCTGTTTTCGTCGCAATGATTCTACGCATTTTCGACCCTTTTTTTCTTTCTCTCTTTTATTCTCGTTCTCTTTTACCCTCACTCTCTTTCCCTCTTTTTTGGTTGTGTTTTTCTCTACACGTCCAAAACTCGAAAAAGCACAACGCGAAGCTTTCGGGGTTGGAGTGCCAGGAAATTAAACAGTCTCCACACGTTGTTCCGACACATATGCGCGGGTTGTTCCATTACGGAGACTACTTTACTTACTTTCGCGATGAACAGACAGATAATTATCATCGAATTTACGAAGGTTCTCTCTGTGTGTTTCACAGGTATTTGAAATAAATGAGAATTGTTAATAAATGGGTATAATATATATATATATAATGTTTAATTTAATTAAATTAAATATATTAAATTATTAAATTAAAATTAAATACCTAATATATCTTACAATTGTATACTAGTTTTGTATTTGCTTTTTTTTTGATTACGTAAAATTATAAAGTAATTAAATTTTTTAAACGATTGTCATTATCAAATTTACCATTATGTCTGCTTATGTTTTATGAATAGTATGTGTGTGTGTTTAATATTTAAATTATAAATATTATATGTGTTGAAGTATATATAACATGCAGTATATATATACAATATATATAATCTTAAATGAAGTAGGTATAATATATATATACGTATATAAATGGAAGCATGTTACTCTGTTTTCTCTCATATTTTAACTGGTATGTTTAGTTATGTCATACAATAGCTAGTTATTTTACGCTTTAACTCTAACATATATATAAGTATGAAAAGTGCGAAACGTGTTCTGCTTGGATGTTATTTCTATAATATTTTCATCAAAAATTTTCTTCAATTTCTCATTCGATGGGAATATCTTTTTTTTGTCCTCTTTTCTTTTTCTAATGAAAATGAAAATATTAAAAAAAAAAAAAAAAAATAACAATTTCTTGGAAAAAGAAAAGAATTCATGAGACTCTGATGTTCGCGTGCATCTCGGAAAATTTGTTGGAGCAAAAGAAAATGGGAGGATGTTTCTGTTTTATTTGATTTTTTTTTTGTTTTTTTAATTTTATCTTATCTTCTTTTCTTACTGACTCGCGAGGAAATTACCTTGAGACAAAGAAAACGTAAGTGTACGAAGTTCTTACCTTTTTTTTCCTCTGTTCTTCTTCTTATTCTTTTTCTCCCTATTCTTTTCCTTTTCTTTACATTGAAGAATAATTTTCTTTTTTTTTACAAGAAGAATATTAGGAGATGACATTTTTCGACAAAAATTATTATTAATAATTAAAAGAAATAAAATTAACATACGCGATGTAATACTAATAGCAATTAGGAAGCTTGTTTTATCATAAATCTTTCTCACATAGTCATTGTTTGTACTCGAAAATTTAATTTTCTTTTTCTATTAACGATACGATAAGTTTTTGTGAAAGTCTTATAATGACGAGTGTTTACTAAGAGAATATCAGAGCTTAGTATATCAGAAATTTAATAACTAGTTATTAAATATTCTGATAGTAATTTATACAAAATTAGTAGATTAATGTATAAAAAAATTGCCGAAACTTTCAAATAGAAATGTAATTAAATTAGGAAAGTTTTATGTAATCGATCGTCTTTTTTCTGTTTTTCTTTTTAATTTTATTTTCTTTAAATATGTATATAGATTTAATAATCAATAATAATTTAATAATAGTTATTGAACCCTTTTGCAACTAAATGTCATTAAAGTGGTTTGCTATTCATGTAAATTATTCGGCGGCACTATAGTAACTTTCGACTATGGTTATAACATTTTTCAATACTTATCTAATTTGTTTTCATGTTTTCAAAAATAATATTTTTATTGCATAAATAAAAGAAGCAATTTGATTATTTCCTTTCATATTTTTGTCTTCTTTTTTCTAGATACATTATTTTGTTTTGTATGCAATGTATATTTTCATTTGTATGCACACGATATGAAAATACGTCATACAAAACGATGCGATGCAACAGTCAGTTTTGCTTCAGTTAAAGAGTTGAATTTTATTTAATGTGTGTCTACGTGTTCATTAATTTATATCATTGTATAATACATATGTATCTATGATATGTATTCACCTAAAGAAAAGGTAGTTTGAGTTAGCATTTGAATAATAGTTATGATACTCATATATGTCGAGATATATCCTTTATAACGTATCATCATTCGTAATTGTAGAAACTGCTAGGAAATCGTGAAGATTATTGTACCGTAGTAGAATAATCCGGGAAGAAGCTCTTGTAAATCTCTGCTTCCATGTAAGATGAAAGAAAGAAAGAAAGAAAAAAAGGATAAAAATAAAAAAGAGAAAAGGATAGACGGAAGGAATGAAAGAAGGAAGGAAGAAAGGAAAAAAAAGAAGAATCCTGAACGTCCTCAAGCGGTACACCGGATAAAGAACCCGCTGGAAAATGTTTCCGGACGTTGGGCAAAGACAAAGAAAGTAAAATATCTTGAGGCGGTAAATTTTCTAGAATAACGTATATATAGGAAGAGTATGTCGCTAAGGTGTTGTGGTGCCACTGTGTAGAAACGACGAAGGAAACTAAGCTATGTATATGTAGAGAAAGTGAGAGAAAGATTCGGTATCACAAGGAACAGCTGTAGAGGTTGTTGGTAGTCTAGTATAAAGGAAGGAGCTTGCAATAGAGCTTGCGAAACAGAGTCGAGGCCTAGTAGCCTAGTAGTAGTACTAGTAATAGTAGTACTAGTAGTACCAGTAGAAGTAGTAGTAGTAGTAGCAGTAATAGTAACAGTAGTAGTAGTGGTAGTAGTGGTAGTAGTGGTAGTAGTAGTAGTAGTTTCTATTTGCAAGGGCTCCAGGCCGTGTGGCTCTTATGAATAGCAAATGAAACGGGAATGAAACACAACCTTCATGCGTTAGGTCGAGGTTTCCCGAGGTTGCACATGCGCGCGAGTTTGCGATCAACCAAACGCACCAAATGCACTCTCTCTCCTAGGAACGTGCGCGTATTTGTGAGAAAGAGGAAGAGGCGACTGTGGGCCAATGCATTAAACTTTGACTGCACGGCTTTACGCTCTGGTGCTTTCCAAGCATGTTTCGTAATCTACCATGCGCTTGCATTCATCCTCGAGCTTCGTTCCTTTGTCGTTGATCACTTCTATTTCGTAGAGTTTTTTTTTCTTTTCCTTTTTTTTCTCTTTTCAAAGTGAAAGAAATTGAAGAACGGTTGTTAAAAAGCCGAATATAGATTATAGATTTTAGCAGTAAAGATGTTTATTATTTTGGTTGTTAAGTATTATTTTTTTAATGAATTTCTATCGTTAATTTATCTATTTCTATTTTCTTTCTCTTTTTCCTTTTCTTTTGGTTAGAATACTCGAGATTGTCCAAGAGTAGAAGCTTGTTAGAAGAAAATGTAAGGAAAGAAAAATAATTGTACATAAAGGATATTTCATTTATGTTTGCAACAAAAAACCCTTTATTACGTAAAAAGTAGCCTTATCAATATATATAGATACGAACGATCATAAATAATTTACTATCATAAATTTGTTAATTGTATATTATTTATTATTGAGCAGCGAATAAAAAAGGAGAATAGTGTAATTCTTATTTTCATTATTTCTCTTCTTTTTCTTTTTCTTACAAAATGAAATTTCATTTTGAATAGTGCCTAATTCTTCAAGATAGAGGTGCAGACGTTCACATATCCGAAAGATCATGGTTCTTTTTAAAAAAGGGGAGATGTCAGTGAAAAGGGAAATAAGTGGAGAAAAGGGAAAATGGAAAAGGTAAGAATCAAAAGTGTTCGAAGAGGCTGCATGAGAGAGAGAGAGAGAGAGAGAGAGAGAGAGAGAGAGAGAGAGAGAGAGAGAGAGAGAATGAGAGTGCGGAATAGTGGAAAAAACGGGGAATTGAGGGAAGGGCGAAGACGGTTAGATGATGGATTTGGCGATGGTGGTGGGTAACATTCGATATCTCGAAATCCTTAAAGCGTATCATCGAAGAATTCATCGATCTACTCATTTCTCGAAGGCGCCGTAGTAATATCTTCTTGCACCTTTCACTTTTGAACTTTTGCTCTTCTTCCTACTTCCTTTATGGTACGAAACGAGAAAAGGTATTTCTTTGAGTTTATCTCAACCGTGGATAGCCGCTACGAATTTCACCTTCCGTTCTTCTTCAACATTCCCAACTCGACGAATCATCGCACGCGAGTAAAAATCGTATTGGCAGGGAGTCAAAGCTCAGTTCAGAGTTCCTGGATATATGACTCGTTTGTACGAAATAGACCGAACTTCTTCGGTGTTTGGCCCAAGTTAACGGAGTTGAAGATGTCCCGTCTTTATGAATTTTTCTTCTTTTTCTTCTTCTTCTTCTTACTTTTTACTTTTGTCTCATTTTTTATAAGAAAGAAAATATAATATCTTTATCTAGAAATTTAAGATACGATTTGGAGCCATTTATGTGTCATCAAAATAAGGGAGAAATTGATAAATAAATATGCAATACCTTACCTTATTTATTATTGAACGATTATAACATTTGTTTTTATTTTATATACTTTGAGCTTTGTTTGAATAAAAATTTATTTGAAATACAAAATTATGAAATAACATAATTTAGATAAAGAAAAAATTTTAAGACCGAAGTTAATTGTTTTGGAACAATTCGTATATTTGAAACAACGATTTCTTTAATTGATTTAAATTTTGATTCCCTTTTTTTCTTTTTCTCTCTCTCTCTTCTCAATAAAGAAAAACCATAGAAAGAATAAAACGATTCTATATGCTGAATAACCTCGATAATATCATATATACATTGCAAAAGTGATGTTGGCTTTTAACCGATATAAAGTTTTTAAAATTGCCGAATAGTTTCGTACCCTCTTTTGAATACGGGAGACTATTTTAATCGTTCGTCTTCCTTCAACTCGTTACTCTTTCCTGAAAAGTTAACCGATCCATCAGCATCGTAAATTCTAACTTGGAAGGTCTTCTTTCGGTTAGAGATGAAGATTATTGGACGATCAATAGAGTGGTGGTATGAAAATTTCATGGTGAAAAGTTCCTCTTCAAAATGTATCATAACTATAACAATATGATATTGTTTTAGATTAACTTATTTTCCTTTTTTTGTTATAAGATTACATACCTCCTTCCTTCCAACCCCTCAGATTATTTTATTTTTCAGGTAATACATTATTGTTTTAATAGATTAATGACACACTAAACGTAATTAAGTGTCTTATCAACTGGTATCAACTATTTTCTTGCAATAGATTTAACTTTTATTCTTGATTGTCCTCTCATTAATGGTGTATTGTGTTTCACGGATCGTTTTCTAAAGTCAAAGCCGACAAAAATCCATGGCCTCTCTGTGGAAAGCAACGTAAAACGCTTTGCGAGTAAGAATTGGCTTGGCAGTGGCTCAAATACTCAGGCGCCTGGTTTCTTTTCCTTCTTCTTCTTCTACTTTCTTATATCCTTTTCTCTTTCTTTTTCTAGTACGTGAGCTCGCGCCAAATATTTGAGTCCATTTGAACTTTACTCGAGAAGACACATTACGCGTTAGAGCTTATAGTAGTAAAGGGGGTTCACTGAATCTATCCTTTTTATTTTTTAACGTTACTCCATTTTCGATATTTTCACGCCCGATCAGTTAAATGTTCTTTTTGTAGCAAGAGAAAGAGAAATAGAAAGAGAAAGAGAAAGAGAAAGAGAAAGAGAGAGAGAGAGTGAGAGAGAAAGAGTGAGGGAGAGAGAGAGAGAGAGAGAAAACGAGAGGAGCAATTCAGAGGAGGTTTTGTATTCCTGCCAAGTTTCTCGTACTCGAGAGTTAAAGTTACGATGATATTGGTACGGAAATTATGCACTCCTTGCGTTTTACAGCTAGCTCGTTGGGATGGAAATTTCGCGTTTAGAGTTAACGCGAAATGGACGTCGAGAGATTTTGATAAAAGGGAAAGATATATATATTGGAATCGAACCTTGAGCATGATCTCGCGGCTTCTTGTTATTTATTTTTTTTTAAGTAATATTTTTATTTTTTTAAATATCTGATTTGATAATAAATTTGAGAAAAGTAAACGGATTAAGTTAATATCGATAAATGATTATTGAATGATATTTTCAATAAGAGGAAAATTTTTGTTTATGTCAGCTTGACTAAACGATTAGATTTTTGATCCTATATATATAATATTGAATGATTTTGAAAACCGCGTAATATAAAAATCACAACTTTATGGATTTTCGAATGTCTCGTCTTTCGTAAGGTTTACGAGCTTCGATTGGATCGTAAGGGAAGCACGTTTCTTGGCAATTCGGCGACGTGCCCTGCCTCCGGACGATTCAAAGTATCACGACGGCAGGGGAACGAACATCGATGAGGATACTCGAGAAAATTCACTTAGGCACGAAGGATTTAGTCTCCTTTTATATAAAAGCATTTATAAATCTCTCTATCTCTCTCTTTCTCGTAATATCATCGATTTTACTTTAGATTTTTCAATAGATTAATATTCTTCGATCGTAGATAATTTCTATACTGGTATATCCTGATATATCCTATGTTTTATTTTATTTTATTTCTTTTTAAGTAAAAAAAAGAACAAATCACGATCGCACGATAAAATAGATTATAAAAGAAATAAAAAAAAATAATAATTAGATATTACAGATAAACGATTTGTATCTTTTTAATTTACTATACAAATCGTTTATTTTCTTAATTGATTAATTTTACAAATTAAAAATTAATGAAAGTTAATTAAGATATGTTCATTTTCATATTATTTATTATTCAATGGTTCTCAAAATTTTATCCATATGTTAAATTTAATTATTAAAGAATGTATTTTTTTAATATAAAAAATTAAGCGTATCAAGTGTTTTGGTATAAAAATTGTATAGTTAATTCTTTTGGTCTTTGACCGACTTATATATTGTTTATGTTCAGTCCAAAGTTATTAACTACACTTTTGACTTTTAAATGACTTATGCAACTTGTGTTGCTTTTTCAAATTTACTAGCCATTACTTCATAAAAAACATCAATAGTAATTTTCGAAAACATACTTTTCTCAAATCTGATTTATCTTATTAACACTTTGCACTAGAGACCTTTTTCGTTCAGGTAAACAACTCGAGACAATTTTCCATATATTTGGCAAATTTCTTACATCTATCTTAAAATGATTTCTCATATACAACATTTATATTTTATACTTCAAAAAAGGACAGAGAGAGAGAGAGAGAGGAGAGTTGGTAAACATTAAGCTCTGTATTGTTGTTTTGTGTGTTATTGCTTAAAGCAATCTTCAAGATGTACCTTCAGCTTATCGGGACAAGTATTATAGTATTACGTAATTTATAACTTTCACTAAGCTTTATTCGTTCAGAGCAAACCTAGGAATCCTTCTAGATTCGTGCTAGCATAACGTTTAGCTTCTCATTCTATTACAATCATCCATATGTTGGATTCAGAATTTTTCAATCCTCTTCTATTCGTGCTTATTGGACTCTGTAACTTTGAAAATAATATTTTTATTGCCACGACTGTCGAGTTCAAACTATCGTCGAAAAGAAATATATAAGAATGCATGTAAATAACGTATTTAATATTAAAAATTAGTAGTTGTTCTGCACGCATGTATAGTTGAAGGAATTCACGAAGCAGTATTGCTTAAATAAAATCTAAATAAACATCTTTATTGTTCGAATTATCGCGTTAAACCGAGTGATGACTGAAAGTAATCTCTCGAGTATAAAGGGTTAACAATTTGTTTGACGAACAATAACTCTAATCAAGTTAACATAAACGTTAGTTGAACCGTTTATATTGAAATTGGTGTAAGTCCATTTAAAAACAAAATTGAGATATCACATAATTTGTGATTAATTTAACGTAAATGTTTTATATAACTAGTTATTATTTAATATTTTAAAAAGTGTTCTCCAATGTTTTATTGCAATCAAAATTGGTCTATGAAAAAAATTACTTATGAAAGTAGTGTGGGTTCAATTATCATAGATTCACGTGGTTAAAAATGTTAATGAATAGACATATAGAAAAAAGAGATTTCGAATTATATTTCCATCTGCCAATATTATATGTTAAAAATATTTTCAAAAAAAATTCTAATTTCTAATCGTAAATGGCTTTACGATTCTCGTTTTGTTTGGTTAGAAGGAAAGTAGACGAATTGGGAGTACTGAGAGGATGGAAGCGGTTTTCAGGCCATCATTTCGACACATATTTTCGTTAGTAAAAGCTTTCGGATTTACGTAAGCGCAGGAGATATCGTTAGCAGGCCGCTTCGTTGATCCCGCTTGATTTACGGCATTAAAGCGATAAGTTCAGTCAGCGTAAAGTTTCCCGTTTGTTCGTTCGTTCGTTCGTCTAGGTTTAGAAGAGACAAAGAATGAAGAATATGTACGTGTTTGTGTGTGTACTCATGATTTTTCCGAACAAAATGATTACCAGTTCATTACCGATTCAGTTCATTCCGAATTGGTCGGGTGGAATGAAAGAATAAAAGGAAATGATACGTGCAAGGAATACCACTTGATCCGATAAAAGGTACGAACGAATGAAAAAAATAGTAATAATATAATTTGCAATTTTTAAATATTTCTTTTGTAAATATCCTATTGTATTTCGATTTATGCTGCACTTTTTATACGCCGTTTTTTCTTGTTTTTTTTTTTAATTTTTTTTTTTAATTTTTTTTTTTTATGACATGGTAAATAATCTCAGCTTAAGCGAGTTTTTTCTAGTTACGCTCTGTTCTACGATAATTCCTTTTTTTTTGTTTTTACTACAAAATATCATATTTTTATTAGAATAATAAAACGTACAGTCGTATATAACATTTTTTTCAGTAGCAAAAAGTTACTTAAACGTAAATAAAAAGCAAAAGAAAAAAGGGTAAAAAGTGCAAAGGGGTTCTTTCTTTTCTAATTCGTTTCGTAGCTTTGTTACGTTTTTATGCGTGATATTAATTTACTATGTGTTTTCATTTAAAACGATCAACACAMACACACAAGTATATTTTTCTTTGATTTATTATACACTTTCTATATTTATTTCAACATGATACAATTTGAATGTTTTGGATTGTATTAATGAAATCCAGAACAAATCAAATTTATATTCGTTAGTATATTTTTATGAAAATATGTAAAATCAATATTTTGAGATAACTCATATCACATATTTTCTTTGGTATATTGTTTTACTTCGTATTGGCAAATTTTATTTAAATAATTCGTTTAAATCGTGAGAAACGTACTTGGTGTACTTTGTCGCCTAATTTTTTTTTCAGAAGTTCTTACGATTTGTATGTAAGAAAATTTGTTAATAACAGAGATAAAAAATAGAAATAAAAAAAAAGAATTCATTCGTGCTATTAAAAATTTGTCAAAGATTGCGAAAATAGGAAAATAGGAAAATCGTTGGTTAGATAAAACATTTTTAAATCGGCTATAACGAATCGTTTTTTACGAAGGTAGGAAGGAAGGAAGGAAGTGGCAGCGAGATTAAAGTAACGATAGCAGAAATCCGTGGGGAGAAAGTAAAACGAGTAGGACGAGCTAAGAAGAAGGAAGRATGGAAGGAAGGAAGGAAAGATAGAGAAAAGAAATGAAGGAAGGAAAAGAACATTAACTAAAGAAACGAGCGATCGGATTTGTACGGTCTATGGTATAGTCGACTTTTGATAGAGATCAAATCGAAGATCGTTTCTAAGAATATCAATCGGCTATGAATATATTCGAGTGTCTGTCTTATCCTTATTCCAATATCGGATACGTTTTCTTTCGAGTAATTGCTGCGTACTTGGATCAATTCCAAAGAAATCCACGAATCTTAAGCTTTTAGATATATGCAAAAAAGGATTTATATATTTATAATAATATATTTAATATAATTATATATTTATTTAATAATTTTAATAATTAATAATTATTATATATTTAAAAATATTAATAATTTATATATTATAATATATTATATATATTTTTATATTTATACAGATTGTTCGTATAGATAACGACACGTATATTTTTTTTGCAAAAAAAAATGTACTTAAATAAAAATGGAAAAGAAAAAACAAAAAGAAATAAGAAATAGGTAAATAATACATACGAGGTATTTATATGTTTGATTTAGTTTTATTGTTAATCTTTAATTTGAAGCATTAAATTCGAACTACGAAACTGTGTTCGTGGATTTACACGTTTACGATGTTCTTCGAATTCATTCTCGAAGGAATACCTAGACCACACTAACACAGCCGTACACGTCACTTGGAGCTTTCGAACAACTGGAATTCATCCCATAGGAATTGATGACACCGGAAGTTTCAAAACTTTACCCATTCTTTGGAATCTTCGTTTAAGTTCAAGGATTATTAACGGTCGCGAAAATCGTTTGTCGTAAAACGACAAGTAGAACACATAATCGCAAAAGAGTCGTTATTCAGAGAAAAAGAGAGAGAGAGAGAGAGAAAGATTTTTCAAGAAAAGGCACAAAACATTTTTGAACTTTTATCACAAAATAGAATGACATCTTACCTCAGAGAAATACTAAAGTATCAAGTTAACGCGATCACAACCATTTCTTTTTATTTCTTTTTTTTTAACTATTGTGATACTTCATTTATCTGTAACAGAAGTTGTGTACAATTTCAAAAAAAAGGAAGAATAAAAATTGATAAACGATGAAAAACGAGCACGAAAGAAGAGATATTTATATAAAAGCATTAAAGAATGATTAAATCTGCTTAAAGAATGGATGACGATTATTTTCTTTGATAAGAAATAAAGATACGAAGGAGAAAAAAAGAAAAAAAGAGAGAAGAGGGTGGTTTTAAAGCGACGAAGAATAAGAATAAGAGGATGGAGATGGAGGGGAGGAAAGTTACAAAATAAAGAAAGAAAAAGTTGAAAAAGAAATAAGGGAAAGGGTGGTGTGGTGGTGGTAGTGTTGATGGTATGGTGTGACGGATGTAAGCGCAGAAAAGCGAGCGATAGGATTTGTTATAAGCTTGTGTCGACGGTGAAGAGGTAATGTGAACGTCGTTGGTTTATAAAGGCCCAGAGAAGAGTATCATCGTGCTCTCTTTTTCTTCTTATATACTTTTTTTTTTCTATTATACTTTTTCTCTCTCTCTATATTCTTTTTCTTCATCTATATCTCACTATCTCTTTTCTTCTTTCTTTCATCTGAGCTTTTTTACTTATCCTTTCTTCTCGTTTGCCGCTGGCTAGCTAGCTAGCAAGCTAACATAGTCTTTCTTTCTACTTTTTATCTCACAATCTTTCTCTCCGTTTCTTTCTTTCTTTCTTTCTTTCATTCTCATTCTCATTCTTCTATCTCTCACCTCTTTCTTTTTTTTTTCTTACGCCTCATGAGGATTTGTGAGAGGGTAAGAAAGAAGATTCTGTACGAGTCTCTCTTCTCTCCTTTCTTCTTCTTTTTTTTCTTCTTTTTCTTTTTCTTCTTCTTCTTCTTCTACTTCTACATCTTCTTCTTCATCTTTTCTATCCTTTTCTCTTGAGTACGTGCAAAGCGGTCTCCTTCAGTTGGAAAATCGACGACGATAAATACTCGACGGCGTCCGCCTCCATTGTTGCTTCGCTGCTCGTCAAACAATAGGCGAGGATAACCGTTGCTAGAAGGTGCTGATGTCGAGGGGAATGTCCTAAGGTGGATGGGAAACTACTCAAGAGAGAAAGAGAGAAAGAGAGAGAGAGAGAGAGAGATAGAGAGAGAGACTAAAGGAAGAATTGGGACTTGGGGTTGGGGGAAAACTACGAATCGAGTTATTCATGTGAGATGATTCCACCACCGAACGGAAGCTATTTTCCAAAATCTTTTCTTAGACATAGATTACATACAAATCCCTTCAATGATTCTTAACTTTTCAATGATCTTTTTTTCCTTATCATTCTTTATAATGTTCATTTATTTTTTTTTAATAACAAATACACAAATATCATTTCGTACAGAGTAGATTTTTCCTTTTTTTTTTATGAAACAATAAGTAATCCTAATCAAAAATCGAATATTTAACGGTATAGATATGACAGTTATTTAATTTTTTATAAACTTGATTATATATATACGCGAATGGTTCGTACTTTGAGAAGGTTAATTTTTAACTTGGATTAATTAACGAACTTGAAATTAGCTTGAATAAGTAAAATAGTTAGCACTGGTTTCGTTTCCTCTCTTTCTCTCTATTTTTTCTTTCTTTCTTTTTTTTTTCTTCTTTTATTCTCTTTTTGTCTCCTTCCGTTACCCTATTTTCTCCACAAGAGCCAGTAATACTACTTTGCATTTTACGATGTGACTTCGATCGTTACGTAAAATTCTTTATTTTTTTAAATGGCTCGATATATTCGTGATTGAAGTAAGAACGTATTATGAACGAAATAAAGGTTCAAGATGTCGAACTCTTAGGTAGCTTTTAAAGCTCGTAGAAGCCGTTAAATCCTTCCAGCGAAATGGGCAATCACGAAGTAACCGATGTTGCATGCTTTCAATTTCTTCTCGTTTCTTTCGATTTTATAAGATATTTCACGATAATTCTGATTTTTTTCTTTTTATTTTTCTTCGATAATTCGCGGAAAGATTTTAATTAACGTAATATAAAACTATGTATATATATTATAATATTTAATCAAGATTTCTTTTTATTAACTTTATTTTATTCCTCATTTTTATTTCTGTAATTCTTATTTCTCATTTCCTTTTTTTTGTTCTTATTCTTTATAGAATTATTTTCAAGAAGAAAGTAAAGATTTAACCGATTCATATATTATACTTTATCTATTTAAAAGTATATGTAAATTTGGAAAACTATTGTAAGATATCCCCATTCTACCTTCTTTAAGTACATAAGAGCTTCCAGGTTTTTCCTCGTTTCATGAAATTTTACCGCAGCTGAGTTAGTGAAAACGCCCAGTAAATATAAGTTCGCCTACGGGCTAGTAAATGATTCGTGCAAATTTGATCTTGTCTCTATATACTAAAATATATAGACATAACGATATTAGAGACACTCTAAACACATATGTATGTATGTATGTAAATATATGTGTAATGTAAATATGTGCGTAATGCATATGTATGCTAATGAAAAATTTTTACTTTTTAAATATTTTTTTTATCGTTATCCTATTAAATATTTTGTCCTTTTTTTGTTAAATCATCTTTCCTATTTCATCTTTGGATAGAAACTATTATATATATCTATGCATGCATAGGTTCGTCTCAGTCACTATATTTCAACTTATCGAAGAGAAAGGACGAAAATGGTTCGTCCTCTGGCTTCCTTCCTTGTGACAAGGTCCTTCGAGTTTCCGAGTACTCGATCCTTGCGGTTTATATGGCCACGGTTTCAGAATCTCCAAGTCAATTAGTCAAGGATGTCGCTCCCGAGACGGACTCGTTGTAATGTTACTCGATAGAATATATGGAGAATTTAGGATGGGTGATGACAGGAAAGAAGAAAGTCGTTTTTTCTTTTTTGTTTTCTAACCAAAATTTTCATTTACTTTTTTTCTTAATACAACATAGTAGTGTTGCAAAACTGTCGCAACTTAATGAGCGTATTAACACTATCCTGTAATTTATTATGCATTTAACTATGTAATTTATATATCTGTGTGGATTTGTTTCAAAAAACTGTATTCTCTTTTTTACCATTTGTTTTCTTTATTTTTATTGTTGTATTCCTTTAATTACGAGTTTTAAATAAAAAGTTTTGTATCAGATTTTACAAAGGTAAAGAAAGAAATAGTTTCTTTTTTAATTTACAGTTGATTATAATTTTATTTATTTAGCCTAACTAGAAATTTATGAAATATACAATTTTATATGAAATATAAAATTACGTTTATTTGAAGATTTATACGCGTGAGAAATTGATATCGCATTAAACAGTATATTTAGAAATAAATCATATTCTTTAAAAAGAATATAATCTTTTATATCGAATTAATATCTACGATATTCCACTTAATTAAATTTCACTTCACAAATGAAATGAAATAAATTTAATGCGAGGTGTGGACAGAATACGTCTTCTTCTTTCACTTTAAGTTCTTGAACAATTTCTCGATGAATTCTTAAAAGATATTTCGTAAGTAAGAAGGAAGAGGCATTATGAAAAATCGATTCAAATTAAGATTGGAATCAAAGGTATCACCAAGGATCGCGTATTTTTTCTCTTTTTCTTTCTCCCTTTCTTTTCTCTATTTCTTTTTCTTTTAAGTTTTTCACCAACGTCTATCGTCACTCAAGAAGTTTTCCAACTTAACCGTGACTTACTAGAATCGATTATGTGATTGCGAATGAGAAAAAATTCAAACGTTTTTTCTCTCTTCATTGTCTGCGATTTTTCTAGGGAAATAATTTATTTTAAGTTAGAGGATTTTTTTTATCATTGTATATATAAGTATACATATCGTTTGTGTAAGAACGTTCAGTAATACGCAAAGCGTTGCTAAATTAGTTTAGAAATTCATTGAACTCATTATAATTAGATTAATATTCATTGTCAGCTAAAAATTGTCAATCTGAATGATCAAATATTCGTACAAGTAAAACATCACGATTAAAACTGTCGTACTACTCTGTTACTTGCAATGAAATATTATAAAACTATACTTAGATGAAAATTAAACAATGTTTGGATTACGTAGAAAATAATTTTACAATTAAAATTTTACAATTAGAAATCAAATTTTTCCCATCTTTTCATTGACGACTGTTTCACGTTTATTCTGGATATAATTAGATATTATCGCGATAATAATAATTATTATTATTTAAATTTTATAATTATTAATTTTTTAATAATATCTTCCTATAATTAAAAAAAATTATTTTATAATTTTTTTCGACCCAACACGAAATATTTCGAATTTTTTTTTTTATTTTCTAGCTAAATGAATTTACTAGATATCGATAAGGTAGGTAAAAATCGATAAATAATTCATTAAGTATCGATAAATGAAAATTTATAAAGAATTCGAAACTTTTCGCGTCCTGAATTCCATTCATACGATAGAATTTTCATTTTTCTCGACAGTGCGTCATGTTGAATCTACATTAATATTTTTCTAGTAGAATAGTTAAAGGTAGTATAAGTCTTCCGTGAGAATCTTAAAAACTTTAAATTTATTAGTTTTAGAGGGACAAGAATATATGCATTTGAATTTTTTTGGAATGTCTCCAGAAATCACGTATGTGTATATATTAGGAAGATTTTTGAAAAAGATATTGTCTCATTTAAATTTGTAATATTATATTTTCTTATTTTCATTTGCAATAGTTATTTGTTTAATATTTCCAAAGTAAATTGTCGTACGTTTTGTATATATGCGTTTTTTAGGATTTAATTAAAATATCCAGAAATTTCATTTTTTATGAGAACAAATTATGAAACTTTAAATATCGTAAAAATGCTTGTGAAAATAATCATACGAAATTATTTTCTTATAAAAAACATCATCGAACGTCAATTTAACGATTTATTTTATAATTAAAATCGATTTGAGCTTGTTTCATATAAAAAAAAATAAGAATATCAAAATACAATCTTTTATGATTATAACAAAAGTATTATTAAAAGTTAATAAAATTTAGTTCAATTGAGAATATACGTACATGCATGTTTTTCTTGTTGCATTGTTGACTTTGCTACGAAAGCGTTAATTAAAAACTCCGTTTAAAGTAAAAGCAAGCATGTTAGAAGGAAGTCAAACCATCAATTTATTCCAAGTCACGAAACAAGTTTTTCGTTCTTTCTTCTTGTCATTTCGTCTCGGTAAAATCACCTGATTGAAGAGGATTCGGAGTGGTTAAAACGAGCTTAGCAAAACGAGTTCTTTCAATGGTTTGCTTCGAATAAGCAACCTCCTATAATATTTTTGTGTGTTTAGACGACTTTATGGGATTTACGTAGAAAACAAGAGCGCAATGCGGTGAGAAGTCGAGTATGATTCGTGACGAGAGTAAACAATCATAGTACCAGTAACAATAGAAGCTATTGGTAGGCATATTAGATGTCTGCTAAAAGAGAAAGAGAGAGAGAGAGAGAGAGAAACAGAAGAGAGAGAAAGGAAAGGTAGCAGACGAATGTTTGCATCTACATCTGATTGCTAAACCTTATGTAGTGACGTTGAATGGTTGGTTCTACTGGTGAAGCTGTTACTATGTTTGCCCATGATGTCGATATTGCTAGTTGGTACTTGGCTTACAACGAAGGTAAGCGCTTTGCACTGGTTAATTCCGTTTATAGGTAAACTTTGACGTAAGAGTAAAAGGGCGGATGATTTAATCGACAGGAAAAAAATGCTTTTAAGATTGGCGAAATATGCCTGTCTCACGATGAAATATTCGATAATCGTAATTATTGGCCAAAGTTGAGCCTCAAACTGGAATTTCCTTTTATTTTTGAGTATTTATTTTATAGGAAATATATATTCGTGAGCAAGAGAAAGAAAAAGAGAAAGAGAGAGAGGAACAAAATAATACTATATGATACTTGGTTATACGAATTGCAATGCTAAACGGAAAATAAATAATTTTTCCTATATTTGTTTTTGTTTTTTTTTCATCTTTCGTTTTTTCATATTTCATTTTTTCATATTTGATGGTATAAAATTGATCGAAGTAATAAAAAAACAAATTTATATGAAAGATGCTTCAAGCGTAGAACAATATTCGTAACAATTTTTTTTCAAATATTCACTTCGGTTTATTTTGTACGGGCAAATGTTTTTCGAGTAAATATTTCAGTAAATTGTAATTTTTGTTAAAAACGAATAATTCATATTTTATAAAAAGTATATGTAAGTATATTGTTTGTTAAATTTGAAGTTAACGTTTGCTTCGTCTATTATTGTGTTTCATCGTTGATCAAATGACTGTTTACATCGTTGTTTATTCTACCAACCCACTCAAACCTTCCAGTTGCTATACACAACCTAATTGCAACAACGTTTCTCGCCAATATACACCATTGTCGTTAAATACACGAAACGATCTATAAAACAAAGAAATCAAACGTTTTATGGTCATTAATTATCTATTATATTTGCAGACATTTTATTTATGATATATATATGTATTGTATGAATTATATTTCATTTCAATTAATATAGTAAACAATTTTAATAGCTTAATAAATCGTTAAAATGATTTCATTAGAGGTGTACGGTAGAAAACGACCTGAGATGGTCGTCGCGTTCTTCGAAATCCGCCGTAAAATTAAGACGTCATACCATATCCGAAAACAACGAACTATAGGGCGGGATGCGCACACATTCCCCCCACCAAAATCTTTGTCACGCTCGTCCGATTGGAAGCATATCGAAAAGAAATCGATCTATTCTTCCCCGGAGCGCTGACGACTGTACATCCGGAGCGAGAGAGCGAGAGGAATTTAAGACGATAGAAAGAAAAAAGAAGAGAAAGACGATTGTAACCCAGAAAGAAAGAGAGAACTAAGAGCATATCAATTTGGTGAGATCTCTCCATTGTATTCATTTAACGCGAACACTAATTCTCCTGCGTGGCAACGCCACGTGGTTGATCTTCATTATTATAATCTAATAACATCCAGAGTTTTTATGCCGAAAGGCTTTTCCCTGACGAGCCAATAAAGCATTGCATCTTTGATTGGCTCAACCATGTGTTTGATTAATTTTGTTATAACCCTTCTTTCCTCATCCCTAGCAACTAATTACCAGAGGACTCCATTATAGGAGGAATTTGCGTAGACAAGGGGACATTGTTTTTTCAATTAATTATAATGAAACATTTGTAGTTTTTAAACTTTTGGTAATTAATGGTTAATATTTTATACTTCGAATAACTTTTACTGTTTCACCACGTTATCGATAAGTCAATCAAGATTAATTTGTGATCAAACAGTGATCGTGAAATGAGATTGAAGTGGTCTTTTCAAGAATCGATACACTTTCCGTTATTGTAACAGAAGCTAAAGTTGTCCTCCTAATAATTTTACTTGTTAGTCAAGTGAAATTGATGTTCCCTGTTAACTTTAGTATACCTATATTTAACTTCATAGTCGATTTATGTAATTATCTGATCTAAAATATTCGGACTCACAATTGATTGGTTTAATTCGAAGTAAAATGTTTAAGAATGGACTAGATGGAGCTTTCATTATTATTATTATTATTAATGTTTTATTAGATCATCGTAATTAGATGTAATCTGTTAATATTGTTGACATCGAATTTTTCAAAAATAATCGATAATTATATATTTAATGTTTAAATCATATTTATAATAAAACGTTACATATATAATTTCAGAGAAATAATATTTCTTCTGATTCTAAGAATCATAAATGAATAATTATTTTTAATTAAAAATAAAATTAAATTAAAAGTAAATATAGTGTAGTTATTCTTGATTACTTCTTGTATAACAATTTTCTATATTACAATTTGGGAGGTATTTGATAGGATGAAGAAATTCATTAAAATCAGCTAAATCGATTATTTGCCAAGGATTCGATCATATAACATGGTTAATCTACAGAAGCTAAATGAGATACTTAAGTGATTGATTGAAATACGTACGGATATGTGTAGGACATATGTACAAGACATGCGTATATATATATCTGTGCACGTGTACAGCCTATAATTTGAACGTTCGTACGTAATATTGTGCCATATAATCTAGATTGAATCTACAAAATAATCAAGTTCTAGTACTCTATTATTATATTATTTATTCATAAAAAGAAATTGCGATTTTAAGAATGTTTAAATATTTTCTTTTATTTTTCAATTAATTTTTCTTTCCTATCGTATAAAATAATTCATATATATCTATTTATTATCTATCAATTTAGATCTGTGAATATAGATAGTTATATTCGATTGTTATTTAATATTTGTTAAAAAAAAATGAGATTGTGCGATGCTAAAGAATTTATTTTTCGACTTATTTTTATTATATATCATTCATATAGAGAAGATTTCATGTAGAAAATTATGTATTGGTATTACTTAAATGGAACATTTTTATTAATGAATTAAATGCATTCACGTTGATAAGGTCATTCGTCAAGTAAAGTTTTTCTCTTTAATTTTCATATCCATTAAATATTTATTTTATTTTTCTTTTAACGTATATACGGATTTATCGTCTATCTTGTCTTTCAATTTTAGTCATTTTTTAAATATCCTTTTGTATTATTAGAAGTTGGTCATTAATTGTAGATAAAAGGACAGGCACGAGATAAAAGACACTTAATTCCCGACTCACGCTTGACTCGGTCGCTGAATAAAACGGAATATTAATATCTCACAAAGCTTTATGAAACCGTGTGGATATATTGTAAAAAGCAGTAAAATAGATATAATTTAGTAAGTGAATATCAATAAAAGGAGTTATTCATTTAGATATCCTGCTAAAAAATGTTACTCGAAGATAGATTAAATGAATTAATAATAATAGTCCAAAGTATGTAAAAAAAATGTTTAAATCTAGATCGTATATATAACGTAGATAACAATGAATATATTCGTCAATCTAAACAGTTCGTTAGATATTCGTTTAGGTGCATTACACCTACGTGCGTGTACGTTTGGCGTTCGCCCAATCAGAAGTGAAAGAAAAAACAATCCGATTAATAAAAGATTCGTTAGATTGAAGTATCGAAAATCGATCGAATTGCTATTTTGTCTATTTGTTCGTAAATTGAATCATAAAATACTCTATTTCTGTACTAATAGAGGTCCAATATTTTATTTCTCACTTTTTCATTTCTATCGTAATAAGAAAAAGTTGGTAAAAATTAATTTTCGTAGATTGATGGTATTTTATTACTAATTTTTTTCTCTCTTTTTTTTTTTAAAGAGATATCTACCATAACTGAAACATAATAATAATAATTAATTAAAGAATAACTTTAAAAACGCGGTACCGATAATGCGATGAATGATATAATATTAAACATGGTAAAATCCAGCATCGTGCCACCCATTATGATAACGGGAATCAGAATAATAGGAAGGAAGGGAGGAAAGGGAGAGTATCGAATCGCTTGCCTAATTATCGGATTATCACATTCTACAGAGAAGCCCAAAAGCTAGTTTTCTCGGATTTTCATTCGAGTTAATTATATCGATTGTTATTATATTTTATCAGTAATTTTGTATACCGTAACGGTCATTACTTTTCTAAAATCTTTACAATTTAAGCAGAATTTAATGTTTCACAGATTTTTAGTATACATTCGTAGTGTTAATCTCTATCTGTCTGTGTGCGTGTGTGTGTGTGTGTGTATGTGTGTAAACGATAAGAGAACAAGAGATTTTCGTTTAAATTTCGATTTGGATTTCCTTGAGCGATAGGATGAGATCTTTTTAAAGTAAAGATAAACAAACGATTTCATTTGGCTTTTCTCAATGGTAGGTTCAAAATGGATAGAGAAAAATCTTGTTTGAAATGTGTGTGTGAGATAGTGAGAGAGAATGATGGCGGGAAGAAAGAAAGATATATGAGTGTTTGAAAGGAAACAGAAGAAAGAAGGGGGCCAGTGTGCTTGCGTTGGAAGGATGCAGTCGCGTTACACATCGTGTTGAATAAATTGAAGGTAATATTTTAGAACTTTATGTGTGTGTGTGTGTGTGTGTGCTTAGTTGGTCCAGTACTTTACGCCGTAATACTTTTCTTTTCATGGGGAAATTAGACAATTTTTCGGGAGTAAAAATTAAACGATCAAGATATATCATTAAGGTATAAACTTTAATTGTTGCACAGGTAAAAAGAAATTTATGTTCTATTTTCTCTGATTGTTTTAATATGTATATTGTCTTGTTTTTTTGCACTGTCACTTTATCGAAGGAGAATGCTCGTAATTCTTTTCAACTGGCAGAGAAAATAAATCTTACAATAGAAGGTAGAAAATAGGAATCAACTATGGATTTTAGCTCGAGAGAGAGACACTCGAACGGTTAAAAGACGGTAAGAAAGTGGTCATTACGTTCAGTAAAGTTTCGTTTTCTTTTAACTTTCTTTTCTAACTTCTTTCTCTCTTTCTTTCTGTCTTTCGTTGTTATCGATTTGTTATCCTGTAATTTGTAACTTCGGATCTTGGTGAAACTTTTCTGATCTTATTTCCTGGTTATTTTCTTGTCATTTGATTATCTGAATAATTGTCTTGTTTCTCATTAGAGATATTTGTAATTTTACACAATTTTAATCTTTTAACAGTATCACTTGTACGAATATATATTTATTTTAATTTCATAATTCATTATCATCTTTCTCTTTTACTCCCTTTTTTTTTTTAATATTGATATAGATTTTTCAAAATATTCCGATAAAAGATTATATTTATTATCATCGTAATTGATCGGTCTCATTATTAGGATTGATTTTACATGCAAAATTAAATTGAAAAATAGCAGTAATATTTTACACAATAAAATATAATTCAAGAATTATTTATCTGTCGTAAACTTTTTTGTTTTCCTTTTTCGCTTTTCGTATTTATTGTCCTCTGTAATGTTTACGTTTTGTCTTCGGCCATACAACTCGTTTCTTTTACGTTTAGTCTGTCTCTATCGGTTAAACTATAACAACAACGCAATACTAGTAGTTGAGTTTTATAAACAACGGTTTCCAGACCGTCAATATACAGATAGAAAGGTGGTACGAATAACGTAGTGAAGATTTTTTTGATAATTATTCTAAATGTAATGGTGAGTTAGCAAAAGGCATTTAAATTTAGAATTTTTAATAGACGATTTTCTTGAGAACATTGTTTTTAAATGAAATGTTTTTTTTTTATTGACTTATTGTTAGAGTATTTAAAATCAATTCATTCTGGAGATTATAAGTAAATTTGATGACATTATTTGTGGCAAGTGCAGCATTACATACTTAATACTAATATCTATTGGTTTAGATTGATTTACATGAATTATTCAAAATGATCTTCTCTTGTATGCAAGTACGCTTATAAACGTGATTTCGAGATCACATTTACTGAATGTTAGAGTGATCATTATTAAAAACTACATGCAATCTTCCTGTTCCATTTCATTCCATACAACAAAATTTATGGTACGAATCAGTATTACTTTATTGTATTTCGAAACAGAGAACTACCACCACTCATGTGGTCCATAAAGCATTTTTCGTTTTATATTGACTTTTCAAATATTTTGGCAAAGTATAGTCGGTTTAAATCTGGAACACCGTGTGCATCTACTACTAGTTTACTTTCCTTCCTTCTTTCTTTCTTTTTTTTCTTTTTCTTTCTCATTTTTTCTCTCTCTCTTTCAATTTTGAATTGTAGAACATTGGGTACACGCGTGCAAGTACTATGAGGACAATATCGATAGGAATAAGCGAAGTTTACGCGCGAACGTTTCGAATTTCGGTTTTAACAATAACCACTTTTCCTCTTCTCCTTTTTTATTTCATCGAGCACTGGCTCTTTTTTTGTAGTACCGTTTCCGTTTTAGGACTCTTTCGTGCTGACTCACGAAATTTCGTTGTCATCCGGTTTTGCTACTGACAAAAGTGTTAACGCTGATATATCGTTTTCGCTTAAGTAATTTTCGGACAAATGCATCATGCCAATCGAGAGAGAGAGAGAGAGAGAAATTGTGTGAGAAATCGTGAGAACCATTTCGAGTAGAGGATTAGTTCGTAGAATGTTTTGTTATTTATGGTATGCTTTTTATAAATCTATATTAACGTTAACACTCAAATTTATATCGTTCGAAGATTAACATTTAATAATTTTAAGAATATATAAAGTATTAGTCGTAGTTTGAATCGATTTTTTGTTTTCTTTAATATTACAATTATTTTCGTAATCATGTTAAATATGATCAAATAAATGTACATTATTTTAAAATTTGTTTCTTGACACTAATAGAAATTTAATCTTTAATTCTAATAAGATTATAGCCTGATATAAACGACTATGATTATTATTTATTTAAAAACAAAAATAAAAAAATAAAGAGAAATACAGTTTAAAATTATTAGACGATTGTATTTGACATAAAAGAATGATATCTTTTCAATTTTCTTACGAACTTTCCTATAAATCCGTCTAAAATTCGAGTGAATTTCGAATTTCTGTCCACGTAGACGTGAAAAGAATTGTCAATCTGTCCAAAATGTTTGCTTTTAAATTCGTTGGAAAATTCGCTTTACGATACTCGTCTCAATTGTGTTTTACCAGTCTCTTCCTCTTCGTGGTGCACATGCATTCATAGGAAAGACTACATGTCGATATCGTCAGTTCGATCAGACGAACGATCGAGTCGTGATTCGTTCTCGTAAACAATGATAGTAAAATTCTAGAGCCTATTACCCGTACTGTTCTTATGTCGTCTATGAAAACTTTCTTCTCTATTTCTTTTTCTATTTATTTTTCACACACACACATACACACATTCACATTCTCTCTCTCTCTCTTTTCTATTTTCTTGTCCATTTATCTAACTTCAAAAGCGTCGTTCAAAATTGATTTCACTTGCGGCAAAAATTCTAATAGAAAGTATATAATGAATATTAATCAATCTTTTTATATAAATAAACAAATATTAATAATAATATTTATAAGTAAATATACATATATTAAATTTGTTAAAAATCGGTATTAGAATTAATTCATATTTAAAATAATAGGAAATAGAAATATTTTTCTTTTTATGAAGAAATTTAACATTGTACTTTTTTTTTACAATTTACTTGAATTGCTGCAATGAAACGAATGAATGTTAACAAACGAAAGCTTATACGTCGTGTCTTTGACGTTGGAATGTCTCTATGACAAAAATTCAATAGACGATACTATCGCGTGTATTAATCCCTAAGTATTACAGTACCGATTCTAATCAGCCGATTCCATCGACGCTTCATGTTGCAGAATCTCAGATTATTTTGATGCATTTTAAATTGTAACATTTCATATAACAGAAATATCATAACAAGAAATATCTATGACAAAAATTTACGTTGACGTTGATTGATGCAATGATACGAACGAAACGTACGTTGTAACGAAACAAAAGCGGATTTTAATGTGCTTATCAATGTATGACAGGTTACAGTTCAAAATATCAACATATATTACACGGTTAAATCTAGAAATTTATAGTAAAAAAACATATGTACTCGTTTAAATGGGTGTCAAAGGAAAGAAAAAGTAAACAAAAAATAAATTAAAAGTACAATTATTATTTTATTTTTTTTTTTGTACAGAAGTTACGAATTCGTGTATTGTGAAATATAAATTACAAGATATACACGATGGAGATTGTAATTAATTACATTTACGATCACGTTTTCTCTATTAATTATTTCTCCTCTCTCGATCTCTTTTTCTGTCAATAGTATAAAGGATTTTCCTTCTACAATAGAATCGAAGGAGGTGTATCGAATGTAACTGGAAATACGAGTATGTTGCAAGAGAATTCGGAAACGAAGCTTTCGTTCAAAGAAGGCTCTTACTGTCGCAATAACGTGGAGAGTGAACAAATGAGAGAAAGAGCAAAATATATGTATATATATATATATATATATATACACAAATAGGTAGATAGAAAGAGATAGAGAGAGAGAGAGAGATTCGAAATTGCGGCCGCAAAACGATGCGAATTCGAGCTGTTTGTCTGTCACACTGAAGAGCCAGGAGGGGAAAGAGAGAGAGAGAGAGAGAAAAAAAAAGGGAATGAGTGGGAAGGGGTAATAGGGGGAGAGGCATTAAGGTAGAAACGCACCCTGGACCAAACTACATACGCGAGCTACGACGTTGTTTCCTCCACTGAAAACTTCTCGCGTATCCGTCGTAGAAATACTCGTTCTCGTTTCCTTCCTAGCGAGCTTTCGTTCGTTGTTGCACGCTCGACGTAAGCCATTCTTTCTCTCTCTCTTTCTCTCTCTCTTATACTTACTCCTATTTTGCCATTTTTTTTCTTTTTGAACGTGCCCGTCATTCCCAACAAAAAGTGCCAACTGAAAAAAAGCGGTCACCCTCATACCCTTGACAGAGCCTGCGGCTTGCCTCCCTCCCCTTTTCCCCTTCCTCTTTCGCCTACCCCCAACCCCAATCCCAACCCCAACCCCCGTTTTCTTCTTCTTGTTCTTCTTTCTCGTAAAATGTGTCGCTGGCAATGGCACGAATTCGTGTTATATTCTCCGTTCTACTCCCCCACCTCCCTCCGCTACCTCCCATTCTTCTTTTTTCCCCTTCTTTACTTCTTTTGAAGACTTTTATGTCTTTATCGTACTCGGTCTAAACTCTAAGCTAACTTAAGCAGAAGACTCGTTGCGCTTCATCATCCGACTTTACACGGATTTTGACTCTCTTTCGCGAGGATATTTCTTACCTACTTTTTCTCTTCTTACCTTACATCTTTCTTTTTGTTCTTTTTCCTTTAGATTTTAAATACTTATTACGTCGTTGTCGTCGCCTCTGTGTTTCAAGAATTTAGGATGTACAATATTTTGTTTTTAAATTCGGTCTTGTCGTGGAGTAATGGGCGGCTTATTAATATTTGTAATTTTTCTTTACCGAACGGTTTTTATTTTAATGATATAAATTTAATAATTATACGGTTTTTATTTCTTTCAATAGAAATCGTTTGATGAGATAATTATACATGCATATATACCACTGATTGTACATCTGCCAGTGCGAACGTGTTAAAAATTAGGTTTTTTATTTAATTGTAAGCAATACTGATTGAAAGTATTTAAGGATAAATTAAAAGAACGTAATAACGATACTATGACAGATCACATCGTTAAAAATAATTATTTTTCAATTATTAATCTTTGTAATAATTTGATTTTAAATAACGTCAAGATTCGTAATTATTTGTTGTAAATTATGTACAATGATAGTTTTGAATGAGTACATTTTTTCTTGAATGAATACGTTTTATTAAATGAAACTAAATTTTGCAGTATATAATTTGTTAATCCGTTCTTGTAAGATGCTAAGATAAGAGATAAGACAAAGCTTAAGAAAAAGCGATCAGATTATACGAAAGCAGACAACAAATTCAGGGATTGTCACACCTGAGTATTCTCCGATTAGGAAACATCTGCCGTGGATTTCCTCGTGTATATATACACGATAGTTCGGTGTAACGTAATCCATATCGCATACCCATGAAATATAAATAGATAACATTAATATTTATAAATTAACAACCGTTTCTTTGCAAATATTTTAATCGAGTATGTAAAATTATGATTAAATGTTGTTTTCCACATTTTTTATCCTTACAAGAAATTGGAGTATACAAAAATTAAAATTATTAATTTTATCTCATTGTATTTTGAATGTCAAGGCAAATAATATGGATTTTAATAATATAATTTACATATTTTATTTGATTAAAAAAGTAATAAAATAATACATATAAATGTTGCATCTAATGTAAATAAATCAAATAAAAATTGATATGATTATATTTAAATCGAATGAGAAAAGGACAAATGAATACGTAATTGTAAATGAATTTTAAATTTTTGGCATTTTGGTATCGAGTGTCCAAGCAAAGGAATTCCAAGGTATGTTGCGGTATCGTTTTGCATCGATATCCGGTCTCCGTTTTGCCGGGTGTCGCCATTTCAACGGCGTACTACTCGGTTCCCGCGTATTTAGGGTGTGTTTGCGGCATTGGCCTGTGGTAAATGTGTAAGCATATAGTGAATTCCCCTTCCTCGTTCACTCCCTTCGTAGCTGCTGGAGCCAAAGCCCAGACGCAGGACAATCGATAGTCCTACATATATACATATACATACGTATATATAATACAAATATATATATATATATATATATATATCTGAAGAAGAGGGGGGGGGGCATTGGCCTGTGGTAAATGTGTAAGCATATAGTGAATTCCCCTTCCTCGTTCACTCCCTTCGTAGCTGCTGGAGCCAAAGCCCAGACGCAGGANGGAGCCAAAGCCCAGACGCAGGACAATCGATAGTCCTACATATATACATATACATACGTATATATAATACAAATATATATATATATATATATATACGTCTGAAGAAGAGGGGGGGGGGAGTTTCGTTGAGGTTACTCGACCGTAAATGTAAGCCGTAAGATGTTCGATCAAGAGTAATCGGCCTGCTATCTCGAACTTTTACACTTTCTTGTTCTTCTTATACTTTCGGGATTACTGCACGCGATATTCTTGGATTATCGATAATCTATACCAACTTTTGAACGTTTTTTAAGCATACAGTCGATTTTATATTGACAACTTCTTAACATATTTTCTTGCTAAATGTACCAGGTGGCCAGGTATTATTTAGTTGTCAAATATTTTTGAAATTAATTATGATTTATCAGTAGTTAAAAATCATTTTCTGCTTAAAATATTTATATTCTAATAACATATAAAAAACGAGATATCTCGTCATCTGTCCGTAATTTGTTAAAAACGAATTTTAAATTTATATGTTGTTTTTTTTCTTCTCCTTCTTCTTTTGTTTCTTACAGATGTTAAAATCAAAAAGAAAAATCATATTAACTTTTTCTTCTATTTCAACTATAAATTTGTTCAGATTTCTTTTTTTTTTCTTTAGAACGATTCACATTAATCATTATTTAATTATCTCGAATGCTTAAAAAACTTGTCGTTAAATTAATCTGTCAAACTAATTAATGCTTTTTCCCCTGTTTTGCGCAATATTATTATTTACTCGTTGCATATGAGAGAAAGAGAGAATACGGTAAACTAATTCCACAATATGATGTTTATTTAACAAAGTAGCACCTGACTCGCTACGCGGTTTCCTCGTAATCTATAAAACGTGCGCGCCACGATTAATCATGGATTTGTTGCGTTAACAGGATCGGTTGATTACAAAACAAATTAACCGAAAGTAATATCGTTGATATGGTAGTAATATCATGTATAAGTAACTACCAAAGAGTTTTCATTGTCGTATGGTAATGTTCTGAATAATTAATTGTTCATTTCTTTTGGGAAATAGATTGGTCATTTTCGAGATAGGTTATGAAGAAAAAAATATTTCCCTTAGAAAAAAAAGCACAATATTATTTTCTTTTTCAGTTTTCCTTTTTTTCTTCTTTTTCTCGTGATATAATACTCCGAGTGAACATTTGTTATCACCGTGGTATTATTACATTGAATATGCGAACGCTCGATAAAAACTATTTTCAAAAAGAAATAGAATAGTTGATGCAAGTTAAAATTTTATTTCTTTTTAATGCATACCTGGGTTTTTCTCAAATGGTCGAATTTTTATTGAGAACATTTTTTTTCATTAATACAATTATAATATTTTATTTTCCGTATAATGATACCAATTACGAAATACTTGTTGCTAAAATTGTCGATTATTTCGAGAAAAATATTTGATCGAGTGTAATTTATGATTATAGTTCTTATATATAATATCATGCGGTTACTTAGATGTGAAAATACGTATTGCAAATCGATTTGCAAAGGAAATTTACGAAACTAACATTGCTTGGAGAATATAATAAAGTTCAAGAATGGTGGAAGAATGTCGATTACGAAAAGAAAATAAAGGTAGAAAAAGAGAGAGAGAGAGAAAGAGAGAGAGAAAAAGAGTGAGATAGAGAGAAAGGGGCGAAGGAGGAATGGGAAGTGGGATGAGAGTTAAACACACAAAGAAGAATACCGGCACGTTCCTTGCAAACCTTTTATTTTTCTTTCGCGATGAATTACTTCAAAGCTTCGTTTCCATTTGCGCACCTTAAGTCTCGAGGAAGGTTTATTTTCTAGCGTTCTGTAAAATCTGCATACACGAAGAGAATGAGGGGAAGGGGAGAATGTTCCTTCTTTTCGCGATGCGAGAATCATTTGCAGAGGTGAAAAGTACTTTTTTGCATTAGTAATCGTTATTCCATTTAGATAACATAAATTTATTTTATTATCGTATCTCTCGTTACTTTTTTCCCCTCTCTTTCTCTTTTACTATTTTCAATTATTAATAAATCGTTATAAAATCTTTTACGTTTATATTCGAGTATTTCGTCGTTATATTTTCAATTGAAGTATGTTCAAACTAAAATAATTTTCTAATTATTCGAGACATTATATATGATATTTTGTTAATGAGAAAGAGAAAGAAAAAAAAAGAAAAAAACTCTCGTCGATCCTAAACAAGAGGATCTCTTTATCTTATCCTTTTTCTCCATTTGTCTTTTTTGTTTGCAAAAAATTAATTCATTCTTCTCCCTTTCCTTTCACTCCCCACCTGCGACAAGGAAGACCTAGGGGGTAACGAAGCTACACCACTTACCAAGGAAAAATTGTCTTACGACTTTCTACACCTTTTTCTAACGTTCCTTTCTTTTTTATTTTCTTTCCTTTCTCTTTCTCTCCATCTTCTTTTACATCTTTTTGTTTTGTTTTTCTTTACCCAAAAAAAAAAAAAAATAAAAAAAAATAAAATGAAAAGAAACAAAAACCGTGGATAAGAAGAAGTAGAAGAAGAACTAGAAGAAAGATAGGAGAGAAAAAAAAAAGGTACTTTCGTGTATGCGTGTGCGTGTGTGTGTGTGTGTGTGTGTGTGTATACACATCAAAATACGAGCCGTCCGGAAGAGTAAAGGCACGGGGAATTGCTTTTCGTCTCACGTCTCAAGTAACGCAAGGGGTTGGTGGAGTATAGGCAGTTAAAGAGCAAGAGAGAGAGAGAGAGAGAGAGAGAGAGAGAGAGAGAAAGAGAGAGACAGGAAAAAAAAGAATGACGAGAAGAAAGAACAAGCTTGATGATGTAAGGATGAAGGCTTAGGGAATGTAGAAAAGTAAAGAAAGATAGATAGAAAAGAAAAGCTAGAGAAAGAGAAAAGAGAAAAGGAGAGGGTTAAAAGGGAAGAAGAAAAGAGACGAAAAGAAGAGTATAGTAGTATGTATGTATATATGTTACACAAGATGTTTTCTAGAGGTTCGTCTCATGTACGCCGGCTCTCGAGTCTGAAGACTCGAAGCAGCCTAGCACGCGAGTCTACCTGGTACTAAATCTGTCTAATTTTAGTAATTTCTCGAAGCAAAATATTTCAGGGACTCTAACGAGGTAGACTTTTATCCTCCAGAGAATTCCAACCTTTTCTATTTTTTCTTTTAGTATATGATCTTGGTCCAACATTTCACTTGCAAGATAAGAAGAAGAAGGAGAAGAAGAAAAAGAAGAAGAAGAAGAAGAAGAAGAAGAAGAAGAAGAAGAAGAAGAAGAAGAAGAAGAAGAAGAAGAAGAAAATGAAAATGAAAATGAATAAAGAAGAAAGAGAATAAAGTCAAAAAATGCTTACTAAAAAAAAAAAAAGAAAAGAAAAAGAGAGAGAGAGAGAGAGAGAAAGAAAAAAGAGAAGGTATAGTTACAAAGAAAGGGTAGGTCATTGTGATCTAGAGGCCTTTTCAAGTTTTCTTTTCCTTTTTCATTTTTCCTCGATATTTAGCATCCAGGGAGTTCGACCCGTTTAATCTGCCGAGCGATAAATTTTGGAAAATTAAATCATGGAATATTATATAGCTTGGCGCATAATAGCCACTTTACGCGGTAATATACGAGCGGATTATTAGCATAATGTAAGATCTTCGAGTAGGCTACCTACCCTTTCTATCTGTCTGTCTCTCTCTCTCTCTCTCTCTCGTATATGGATGTGATACATTAAGACGGAGAATATAATGGTCGGCATGTGCGCGTGGGAACGCTTTCAAGAGAAATGCATCGTTTGTTTATGTTGGGCTTGCAAGGGAAGTTGCGGAAAACGATAGAAAGATGGGCAAACTGGTAGTGTCTTCTTGTTAAGCTTAAGGTTTGTGTAACGATGTTGATAACAGTCAGTGGTGGTAGGTTAGGGTAGATGTTTGTCCTGATTGCCACTGATAACACGAAACCCTAAATGACGACTTAGAGAAAAGCTAGATGGTGGATCGTTCATTTTAATGACCAAGTTTAAATTTCTTTCTTTGGACGTATGCATAGTGATTTTATATTTGATTAAATTTTAAACGCGAAATCTTTTTCACGGAAAGAAATGTTGAAGCAAAAAGAAGATTTGTTGTAATTGTTTCTTTGGCAAAGTTTGAAATATTTTATTGTCCAGAAATATATTTTTGACATTGCTAAAACCGTTCAAAAATACAATACAAATATTTCGTTTTGTATTTTGGAGTTTATAAATTTTTGTAGTAGAATATATTTATTTTTCGAGAAGGTTTGAGGTGACCAAATCCCTTTAAAGTAACGTTCGTTCATTTATCTTAGTCCTTTATCTTCGGATTCATTCCTCTTCGTCTTTGTTTATCTAGTCTAATAGGTTTACACGAAAATAAGTTAAACGCTATTATATCATAAGTTTTTGGCCTATTTGTGCATTTGTCGAATTCCTTCTATTCGAATTCGTATTAATATGAATGTGTCAAAGTTTTGTTTAAATTTGTTCGATTAATTTGACTTTTTGTTGTATTCATTAATCGTGAACGGTAAAAACTTTTTGAAAGGATTAAAGTTTGGTTTATATAATGAATAGATAATAGTTATTAAAAGATAAGAATATATTAAAGAAAAGAGAGAGAGAGAGAGAGAGAGAGAGAAATGAATGAAAGAAAGAAAGGATGAAAGAATGGGGGAGAGTTTTTCTATTCTAATATGAAACGGAAGAAAGGTGAAGACTATAAGGGATGTTTTATAATTTATAGTGTCCTGGTCGTTAAAGTCTCCTGTCGACTGAAGATTTATCTTTGCTCTCATACGCGTGCGCTTATCCTTTCTACTTTGATAAATATTAATCAAGAAAGTAACGCTTAGGTATCTCTCTTAGGTATTTCATTTTTATTATAAAATTAAAAAAGAAATATTCTTTTCCAAATTGTTATAATAAAAATTGTGATAAAATGTTAAATAAAATTGGGGCTTATACAATTGACATGAGATGTATAAATATTTTGTATTTCTCGTATATTATTATTTCATAAAATCGAGAACAAGATATTTCTAAAAATATCTTTGGAAAATAATTTGAATAATTTTGTTCTTTTTTTTCTATAGAATATTAAATATCGGATTAATTTATTTTTTTTCCTTTTTTATTCTCGAGGGTGTTCGTTAAATTAAAATTTTTTTTTTTAAAACGTTCTACGTAAAATTCTATCGTGTCCATACCGTTATTTTAACTTTAGTGGTTTTTTTAACGTGAATTAATAATCAAACCTGTGCTAGGTCTTGTACGTGATGGATAAAAATTCAAAAAAGAAAAGATATATTACGTAGTAAATAAAAAAAAAAGAAAGAAAAGAAAAAAAAGAATTTATAGAAAGAAATAGCACTAGAGATGTGGAAGACAAAGTGAAAACGTTATTTCACCGTAATATAACTTTCTGGTGCTAGTAGGTATAGTGGCTGCGCCTTGCATCGTGTTGATGGGTTAATAAGATTTGAAAAGGAAAAGCGGTCGACGCGTTTGCGTCGAAGTAGTGTGCCAACGACAGCCGTTAGCGACTCTCTTAATGGGATCTTAGAACATTTCGTGTCCTCTATTAAGAGGGAAGAAATTTTCCGAAAGTCTTAACAGTAGTAAAAGAGAGAGAGAGAGAGAGAGAGAGAGAGAGAGGAAAAAATAGAGAAAAAAGGAGAGAGAAAGTACAAAAAGGAGTAAAGATATTTTGTATCTTCTCAATGCTTTTCCCTTAAGATCGTCAAAGTCTACGTGGAACTGTAGCGATATTAAAATACGGTGGTTTTAATGAGAAATATAGAAAGAAAGAAAAGAAAGAAAAGAAAAGAAAAGAAAAGAAAAGAAAGGAAAGGAAAGAAAAGAAAAAAGAAAGAAAGATAGAAACAAAAAGTAGAACATCTCGATTAAAGAAGTAAAAGAGAATAAGTGCTTTGCTTACACGAACAAAGATCGTAAAGTATTTTATACTTTTTCTTTTTTTCCTTTTTTTCTTTACTTTGATGGATTTTCCATGCTATTCTACTAATAACCTTGAGTTATTTCCGAGAAATGTTTAAAATAAGTAAAGAAACACGATACTAGATGAGGGGGGTAGGTATATACTTTTATTACACTTTTGTATATAAAATCCAATTTCAAATTATTGTTAATTACATACGGGGGTTTTTATTTTCTTTACTTATTATTTTTCTTCTTTTTCTTTTTTCTTTTCATTTTCATTTTCAAACATATGTATATAACGGTAGTAGGATAGATGAACAGGTATACGCATATTAAATCTTTATTCTTGGCTTCTCGAATACACCGCAGATTGATATTTGCAATTTTTAGTACGTAAAGCGGATGAGAGCACGGAATTTTCGCATGTTGGAAGGAAATTCTTGCCAAGCAGTTTTTAAACTCCAACTCTCTTCGCAAGATATACGATTGACCGTTCTGTCCGCTTGAAAAATGAAAAGCAAACGGAAAAGCCGACCTACTCTATCTTTCTTTATTTCTTTCTTTTTCCTACTCTCTTTCTCTCTCTTTCTGTATTTCCATCCTTCCTTTCGTTCCCTTAACGATTATCATATCTCACATAAACGAACAACCATCGATTTTAGTTGGCAGACATATTCGATGGGTCAGTGTTATGTTAGAAAACTATCTTTCCACCTGTTAGTACCGCATTAATCGATCAAAAGTATCCGAGCAACGTTGAACGCCACGTATCCAGAATGGTATCTTTATATCTCTTTTCCTCTTTTTATTTTTTGTTCTTTATATCTTTTATGCATAGAAAAATAGTAAGAGCATCACGTGGTAGGATTCGAAACCCGACACACGATTTACGTATCCTCTCAGAGGATTTTCTAAAAGAGGGAAAGCGCAGCAGCTCCTCCTACGAGAGTAATACGTTGCTTTTGAATAGAAAAGAAAATTCAGTTCTTCTTCGATAACGGAAAAGAAATAGAAATAGATAAGATAGATAAAACTTGGCTACTACTGCTTCTTCTTCTTCTTCTCTGTTTCTTTTATACCTTATACCGTGGAAAAGTAAAAGAATTAAGAGTCTCAAATCTTTTACCTTTTCTTACATTCCTACTTATTTTTTTTTGACATACCAAAGTTGCGGTTCTAAAAGCGGTTTAGAGGAATGGCTAGTGAATCGGTCGACCAGCAGTTGGACTATCAGCCTCATCCTACTAGCTTGTTTGCGATCTGCTCTTCTTAGTTCGTAAAGCACCGACTACGGCACACCATAGTATTCTGAATGTCCAAAACCGTTGGCGTATCTCGGCGAGTGCTTAGGACGGTCTCTGCGGTTTCACCGACTGGTTGCTCTTCGAACCACAAGACCTTCTCATCCACTCTCTCTCTCTCTTTCTCTCTCTCTCTCTCTCTTTCTTGTGTCCTTTATCTCAATCTGTTTCTGACCGTCTCCCACTCTTTGTGAAAGTACTAACCGAGCATAGTACGATATTACTCAGTACAACCGTTAGCTCACAAGACCCACCTAACTTTTAGGGACTACCTTTTGTCTACGTGTTATTGGGGGACTATGGAATAGGTCTTATAAGAGAACACGCGTTTACCAACTATTAGGCTTAACTTGGAACGACAGAACAAGAGAAAGGGGGATGAAAAACGTGGTCGAAGTCTATTACTATGGTGGAGTAAGCATTTAATGGGATGGTGTTTTAAACTCTAGTATATACAGTTGCTATTTTATATTATGATACGATTGGAAAGAATTTATCGTTTTATTAAAGAATTTGTTTTTTCATCTTTTATATGATTTCATAAAGTATCAGGTTGTGTAAGATAATTTAAAAAAGTACTCGACAATTGATTAATCTATTAATTTATAGTCGAAATAAGAAATAATGTTTGAATATTTTAACGATATATTATTAACGTACAAGAGGGAATAAGAAATGAGAGTAGGTTGGTAGTTGTCATTATAAAATTTCTTTTCTTACTTTTCTTTTTCCCCATCTCGTAGGATGCATTTTTCTCGAAGAGCGTTCAACTTCATAAAGATCGACGATCAAAAGAAGAGACATACAGTAGAAGAGGAGGAGGAGGAGGAGGAGGGACTCTTGGCTATCGGCTCAAGTGAAGAGTGCAGACACCGACTACCTTTCTCCCTTAGCTTCATTATACTTGTAGAGTACGCACTCGTAAAACGGTATACTTTGCATATAGAACATTTGTAATGCTCGACGTTGGTGGGGTTATATGGTATATAGGTATCCATCCACGTCCCAGGTGTCGCCCTTAAGTAGGTTCTTGTAAAGAGCGACAAGCTCGTTGCTGTCTACGTCATGGCCCGTTATCGTCTCACTGACGATGCAAAAAATTCACCTATCTCTCTATCTTACTCTAACCTTCCGGTTTAGCATATTCATATAATATATGTATATATTTTTGAGAGATGAGAACATGGAGTGAGATAGATGGCGAGTAAGGAGAAAAAGAAGGGCTTCGATGACAACACACTATGTTGAACGTGCTTTTGCCTTGTTGGAGATGCTGCTGCTGTTACTGGTTGGCTGGTTGCTACTACTGCTGCTACTGCTGTTACTGCTGCTGCTACTGCTGCTGCTGATGTTTCTGTTCTGCTTTTGCTGGATGCTTTTACGTCTCGATGCCTCGACGTGCTCGACCAACCGGCCGACCGTACTCGAATCTTGTTTCCTCGTAGTAGTCAGAGACTGACTCGTGAACATCACGTCGTCTCCTATACCTCTCTTCTTTCCTCTACAATATTACCTTTCTCTCTCTCTCTCTTTCTCTCTTTCTCTCTCTAGTTACACATAGCCATTTCCTGACCAGAAATTAAATTGAGGGTTTATTACCGAACGGAGGACAGGCGTGTTCTTCGGTAGGCCGAAATCGATACGCTTTACACGTGCCATCTTACTATGAGACCACTCTCGATTACTCTCAGTCTCTCCTTCTCTCTCTCTCTCTCTCTCTCTCTCTCTCTCTATCTATCTATCTATCTATCTATCTGTTCATCTTTCTCTTGACAAAGACCTTACGGTGTCCCTCTATTTCTGTGTGGCTTGTACGATATTATGTTCAGTCAGCTATCCTAATGAAATTTTAACTAGAAAGGTATTTGATTTTACCCCTCTTTGACATTGTCCAATAGATCGTCTAATAGTAAAGAGCATGATCGATCCAATAGTTTATTCACTTTTATCAACGTTCCGAGAATACTTAAGTTTTTTTTTCTCGTAGTATTTTCAGTATGGTAGGTAACGGGTTATTGGGGCTAGCCAGTGGTGACCGATACAACATTAGCACGAACTAACCAGTCAGAGGAAGAGGAGAGGAAAAGGGATGGTGGAAGGTGATTAAGCCGTAATTAACGGCAATACCGCAACGGTGGTTAACGTCCTGAATATTACCGAGAAATTCTGCACCTCCTGCTAATCTTTCCAACGATAGGATCCTTTAGATCTCTTTATTGTCAGTAGAAAATTACTTTTATTCCAGAACTGAACCATTTATCGATTATCACTTTCAAAATGATTCTATAGTATTCAGTAAAATGTAATATAAAATAACATTTAATTATGATACCCTCCTTTTTTTTCTCTTTCTTCGTTAGAAATTAATTTTTGTTATTTACGAATTTTTTAAATTCAAATTGTACTATTATATTTTTATTATTACTATTATATCATGTATTATCTATTATTATATTTTTGATATTTGGAAAAGTTAATTGAATTGGAAATAAGAACTTTTCAAGTCCGAAGTTAACTCAAGTATAACTTTACTTATTAGATTTCGAAAAGGTTGAATTTTCAAATCGACGCACGATCCAAAGTAATGGAGTACTTTTTTCTTCCTTATTTTTTTTTTTTGCAGCGAAGGAAAAGACTCTTTGAAATTATTTGGATGTGAAACGTGCAAAGGAGAGGATTGGTTAGAAGTGAACATCATGTTCCTTCGAATGTCCACACGAGAGAAGTCTCTCTACGAATCATATCTTATTTAGGTGAAAGTGTAAACGACCACGGAAAGAGCATATCTGGGTCACGGATATTCATACTCCATGTTCCTTTCTTCAGGAATATCGTCGTGACCTCATCGTTTTCATTTAACAGTTAATGGTAGAGTCGAAAGAGCATAAATTACGTTTGAATTAAAGTAATAAATTTTTGTTTTAATTTTTTTTTTTAAATAAAATTAAATAGAAATTACATTTGACGTATTTAGATGAAATCATTTCAAGATTAGGATTATAAAATCATTGTCCAACCATCCTATGACGTTTTATTTGAAATCTATTCAAGATAATAAAAGTCTTATTTTAATAGGATCGTAATATCACTTTTCCAAGCAGGTGGATTTTTATATTACCCATCCACCGATCGTTTCGATTTCTCTCAAGTTTGAGAGCAACCCATAGCCATTCTTTTGGTAGTAATCTCCCGTATCAAATAAAAGTCGCATAAATTCACTACTCTCTCTCTCTCTCTCTATCTCTCTCTCTCTCTCTCTCTCTCTCTCTCACTCTTTCTTTTTCTTTTCCAATAAGGACAGAAATTCAGACCTGCGATTTATCCTACTAACGTATCGTGAAGAGAGATCAATGTCACGTCGTTTCAATTTCAACCACGATAATATCCTTTCCTTTTTCTTCTATCTTTCTTTTCCCGAAGAAAGAAAAGAAAATTTCGCGTTGTTTTGGTAATAGAAAAGAAAAAATGGAGCAATGAAATAAATTAAAACAAGGAATGTGAGGCAAAACGTTTCGATCCCTTCATTCGCACGGATTGACTTTTCTGCGTTGATTTTTTTTTACGTGGATACAAATAAATGCTGGAACAATTTTTGTATGAAAATATTTTTAATTAAAAATTGCATAAGCGCTTAACAAAAAATAAAGTAATATTTCATAAAACCAAAAATACAGAATAAGAAGTTTTAATCGGTGTCAGAATTTGTTGTAATAAAAGGAAATGAAAGTTTATAATAAACCAAACCTATATCTAATAGTGTAAAATGAGATAACGTAAAAAAAAACGAAATCACTTATTATAAGTAACGAGTAAATAGAGGGATGGGGGTTATATA